>PVIW01008886.1:42580-56747 GCA_004026585.1 Noctilio leporinus
AATGTCCATACTACCCAAAGCAATCTACAGATTCAATGCAATCCCAATTAAAATACCAATGACAGACTTCACAGAAATAGAAAAAATACTTCAAAAATTTATATGGAGCCAAAAATGCCCACAAATAGCCACCACAATCTTGAGAAAGAAGAACAAGGTAGGAGGAATCACAATACCGGACTTCAAACAATACTACAAGACTACTGTCATCAAAACAGCACGGTACTGGCATAAGAATAGACATATAGATCAATGGAACAGAATAGAGAGCCCAGAAATTAACCCAGGACTCTATGGTCAACTCATATTTGACAAAGGAGGAAGGAACATCCAATGGAGTGAAAACAGTCTCTTCAACAAATGGTGTTGGGAGAACTGGACAGCAACATGCAAAAAGATAAAACTAGACCACCAACTTACACCATACACCAAAATAAACTCAAGATAGATAAAGGATTTAAACATAAGCAGTGCCACCATAAAGGTCCTGGAGAAAAATATAGGCAGTATACTTTTGGATATTCTACGCAAAAATATGTTTACTGATACTTCACCAAGGGCAAAGGAAATAAAAGAATGAATCAACAAATAGGACTACATCAAATTGAAAAGTTTCTGTTCAGCTCAAGAAAATATCAGCAAAATTCAAAGGGAACCAACTGTATGGGAAAACATAATTGCCAATGATACCTCAGACAAGGGTCTGATCTCCAAAATATATAAAGAACTAATGCGACTCAACACCAGGGAGACAGACAGCCCAATTCAAAAATGGGCAAAGGAACTGAACAGACAACTCACTGAGGAAGATATACAAAGGGCCCAGAGGCATATGAAAGAATGCTCAACATCGCCAGTCATCACAGAGATGCAAATTAAAACCACAATAAGATACCACCTCACACCTGTCAGAATGGCAATCATCAGCAAATCAACAAACAAGTGTTGGCGAGGATGCGGGTCAAAGGGAACCCTCCTACACTGTTGGTGGAAATGTAGGCTGGTGCAGTCACTGTGGAAAACAGTATGGGATTTCCTTAAAAAACTAAAAATGGAACTGCCTTTTGATCCAGCAATTCCACTACTTGGACTATACCCAAAGAATCCTGAAACACCAATTCATAAGAACCTATGCACACCTATGTTCATAGCAGCACTATTTACAATAGCCAAGTGCTGGAAACAGCCTAAGTGCCCATCAGTGGAGGATTGGATCAAAAAACTTTGGTATATTTACACAATGGAATTCTATATAGCAGAAAGAAAGAAGGAACTTGTACCCTTTGCAACAACATGGATGGAACTGGAGAGTATTATCCTTAGTGAAATAAGCCAGTTAGTGAAGGACAAATATCATATGGTTTCACCCATTACGGGACAATAATGAGCAAAACTAACAACAAGCAAAACAGAACCAAGTATATGAATACAAGGAGTAGGCCTTCAGTGGTCAGGGGGAAAGGGGTTGGGGGGAGGGGGGAGGCAGAGGCAAGAAAGGGGAGCAGCTTAGACAAGAACCTAGTATAAAGGAACCATGGACATGGACAACAGGTGGGATTGATTTTGGGGGGAATGGATGGGTGGGGAGGGGGACGGAGGGGAGCAAAAAGGGGATGAATGTAATACAACAACAATAAAATTAAAAATATATATATATACCCCAACCCCCCCTGCCAAAAAAAAAGAAATACTGTGATTGATTTTTCATATAGAATTCTGATAAGAAAATAATCAGGGAAAATGGCTACTCAGTCTGTGCCACATTTGTAATTCTTATCCTAGGTAAAGTGCTATTCTGGCCTAAATTTCAGTACACTGTGAGCTTGGGTAGTGTTCTTGAATTTGTTGAACAAGATTAAGTTCCGGACAAAGAAACAGAAAAACCAGATTTGGGTTTGGTAACTTCTCTAAGAAATACCTGCAAGGTCATTACTAAATGTTATTAAGTGGCCTTCCTATTCAAAACATCTTAATTATGCCCTCAAACCCTAACTTGATGTAACAGAAAAGAGAAGCAAGAGAAGTTCTAATGCATTATAGAGCAAGAATGGCTGGGGTAAAATACATAAAAAAAAATTACAAACATTAAAATACTGTATTTCACCCTTGGACAAAAATCACTTCTAAGCTTCAGAAATGAAAAACCATGCACACAAATGGGAAACTGACTATACTACATATGACTTCCAGGTGAGAGGAACATAATGTAAGACACTAATTGGTAGAGTACTGTTGAAATCAAGATACAGTATTTATACCTAATAATTACACTAAAATATTCCTAATACTTGTTATACTTCGTCTGAATGTCAGTAGAGCAGAAGTCAATCTTTCATAATGGAGCTGATTTTACTGCCCTTAAATGAAACCTGAAAGGAAGAATATCTCCAATTTGCTCATAAAACTATATGTATGATGGTTATAGTAAAAGGGCAATCAAGCCTTTACAATTCCAAACTTCAAAAATGCAGGCAAAAGAAACTATGTGAAAAAGTATGTATAGGGTGTGTGTGATAAAGTGGCAATAACTCTGCATCTCCTTATTTCATGCCTATTAATTTTGAAAAACTATGTTTCTAAGGGTATGATTTAACATCATTGTTTCAGCTATAAAGTATTAAATTCTGAGAATATATCCAAGGAATATATCCAAGGAAAATGATGTTAGAGCAACCATCATTTCTGGACTGCATGCAGGGCCAACTGCTAAGGAAATTGTGGACTTCAATAACATCCCTTTACACACAGTTGACAACATGAAGACAGTGTATGATGCTGATCCTGATGTCACCACACCAACAAGGAAAATGCATAAGGTATGCAAAGATCCCACAAGTCCAAATATTGTACACAGAATCCAGGAGATCATCAATGAAGATTCAGGAAAGTCAATGCACTCCATAGCAAGAAACCTGCAGATGTTGGATATAACAGTTTACAAGATTATTGCTGAAGACATCAGATACAGATGTCTGTATCTGAAGAGGCCATTTTAGGACACAGCAGACAAAGGAAGGTGCTTTGAAAAGGCAAGGACACTGTTAACAAAATGGAAAAATCCCAGAGAAAAAAATCCTCTGATTTTCTTCTCTGATGCAAAAAATTCTCAGCAGGACCAAATAGTCCACAGAAGAAACAACAGGTGGCTCTGTGACAATCTTCATGAAGTCCCAATTGTCATGAAAACAAAATTTCTTGCTACAGTGATGGTGTTAGGTGTTGTCAGCAATGAAGGAGATATCATGACCCCACATCTGTTTCCACAAGGCTTGAAGGTGACTGCTGATGTTTATTTTACCTTGATGTTTTGAGAGAAGTAGTTGTACTGTGGATGAAGCAAGTCGTAAACAGACATCATTTTATCTTCCAACAAGATGGTGCACCAGCACAAAATGCCAAAAAGGTGCCAGAATGTCTCAGTGTCAATGTTCCTGAATCTGGTCAAAGGAAATCTGGCTGCCTAGTTCACCAGATGCAAATCCTTTATATTATGTATGGAGCATTTGTGAGAGAGAAGTTAATAAACAACCTCATTCCAATAAAGAGGCTGTTAAAGCTAAGAATGAAAACTTTATGATGTCCACGGATAAAGAGAAGTTAATGAAAGTGTGCTCAAGATTCTGAAGTCAGATAGTCTATTATTGCAGCAAATGGAGACTTTTTTGAACAATTAAAAAAATGACTACGTATTTACATATAAGAATAAGTTTATTTCAAAACATAACACTTTTGTGGTATGTTGTTTATGTTACTAAAATTTTGTCAATTTATCACACGCACCTATGTAGTCAGTAAACTCAAACTGAGTATGGTTGAACAACATAAGGAGTATGGGTGTGTGTCCCTCAGTAGCTGGGGTAAGTCTAGGAAAGTTTGGTGTGCTAAAGAGACCTATATTTTTGGGCTAAGGGGGAAGGCAAATGAATAACATGATCAGATCTAGTAAAGAAAGAATTGGGGAAAAAGACTGGAAGCAGGAAGTTTGGTTTTAAGTTACTGTAATGATCCAAAATTAAAAAGAGATGAGCTACAGCAGTTCGACAGAGGTAAAGAGAAAGCAAAAAGTATTGGCCACTCTAAAAAAGCTGAATGATGGTAGAGGATGGGAACCAAGATGGTGGAGAAGTAAGTGGAGCTACACCAATCTCCTCCCAGCACCAATCTGGAATTATCTGGAATTATAACTTAATCCAGGAGAAATCATCTGCGTAACCAACAGAACACCCAACTGGAGAGAAGCCTTATAACCACAGACAGAAGAGAAGCCACTGCATCATAACATGACCGGCAGGAAGAAGTGAGGAGACTTGAGAGGGCTGGCTGGGTTCCCTTGGGTGGCAGCTCAAGGGACGAAGAGACATTTCAGGAGTAGGGGGGTCCACCTGAGAAGGGTGGGTTCTATAACCCCCTGCTGGGCTTCTCAGCCTACAGCAACAAAGCTGAGAGTAAAATAGCATCCAGCTGTGAAAAGCAAAAAGCTGCCAGGTTTGGTGGCTTGAAAAGAGACAGCTACAGATACAGTTCTTAAAGGGACTATGCACGAAAATACATTGGTACCCACCTATCCTGGGCACATGAGGAGGGCGGGCAGAGTAGACTAGAGAGGCTTGGGGAGAGTTTGCAGCAGTGGCTTTGTGGGGAGAAGTGAGGAAGCAGCCAGTGAGGTCCCAGTGCTGCCCCATCCCCCACACCACAGACCACTCTTCTCCAAATGGCGGTAGCCTGAGGGGAAGCAATAGTCCCACCCACAGAAATTAATCTGCCCCATCCAGCGGGGCCTAAATCTGATGGCTGACCACAGAATAACTGGATTAACAACTGAAAGAGACAGAATGACAGTGGATCTCTGGAAGTCTCCTCTGGAAGGCTGACTGACTAGGCCCAGACTGGGATATGTGTTGACGTCATTAGGGGCAAAGCCAGGAAGTAAAGAAAGTGCACCTTTGCATGAGAGAAGGTCACATCACAAAGACAGAAATCAAAGCAGACCAATCTAAGAAGCAGAAACAAACAAGAGTAGGCACCTAAAATGGGGAGACAGAAACAACCCCCCAGTTAAAGGAAAGGAGGAATCCCCAGAAAGAGTGAGAAATTAAATAGAGGAAAGCAAATTATCAAGACAAGGGATTCAAAATAAGGATTATAGGGAAGTTTAATGAGCTCAGTGAGCTCAAAGAAAACTATAAACAACTTCAGGGAAACTAGTAAAAACTCTAGGGAAGCTATAATGAACTTACTGAGAACTACACCAGCATTAAAAAGGATGTAGAACTATCAATAAAAGCCAGGAAGAAATGAAAAATACAATTTCCAAATTGAAAAAATTGGACAATGTAGAGAAAACTTCCCAAACAGTACAACAAAATGATAAAAGACTGGAAAAAAATGAAGAGGTTTTAAGAGAGCTGCAGGACTACATGAAACGTAGTATTATCCATGTTAACAGCAGATACTAGAAGGAGAAGAAGAGGAGCAAGGGATAGAAAACCTATTTGAAAAAGTAATGACAGAAAATTTCCCTAACTTGAGGAGAGAAAAAGTTGCACAAGTTCAGGAAGCACAGAGAGTCCCAATGAAAATGAACACAAATACACCCTATCCAAGACATCATAATTAAAATGGCAAATTTCAAAGACAAACAGAGAGTCCTAAAAGTAGCAAGAGAGAAACAGCTAATAACATACTAGGGCACTTCAATAAGGTTTCAGCTGATTTCTCAACAAAAACACTACAAGCGAGAAGGGAATGGCGAGAAATAGTCCAAGCAATGAAAAACAATGGCCTACAACCAAGACTATTCTACCCAGCAAGGCTCTCATTCAAAATGGAAGGTGAAATAAGTTTTCCTGAGAAAACAATGCTAAAAGACTTTATCTCCACCAAGCCAGCATGGTTAGAGATGCTAAAAGGTCTGCTTTAAAAAGATGAAGAAACAGAGAGAGAGAAAAGGAACACAGGGATACAAAGGGGAAAATTAATAATGAATAAATACCTATCCATAGTAACCTTAAATGTAAATGGGTTAAATGCACCAATCAAAAGACAAGAGAAACTGAATGGGTAAGAGCCAACATAAACTTATGAATGCTTTAAAAGAATCCTATTGTAAAGAGATTTTATTAAATAATGTATAATTTTGTATTTCTGTTGTATCTACACTACTGCAGATTAAGTTTTGTTAGAGTGTAATAATTTCCTAAAATGGAAAAATCAAGTTGCTTGCAGTAACTCTTAGAAAAATTACAAGAACCTAGTATAAAGGAACCATGGACATGGACAACAGGTGGGATTGACTTTGGGGGGAATGGGTAGGTGGGGAGGGGGACAGAGGGGAGCAAAAAGGGGATGGATGTAATACAACAACAATAAAATTTTTAAAAAAGTTGAAGCAGTTAAGGAAAGAGGAAAAAATAAGAAAATGTAGATGTATAGTACATAGAATACATGCTATCTTTCTTATTCACTGTTACAGAAAATGTGCTTGTTTGTATAATATATAAATTTTATTAGCAATTTATGTTTTAAATATCAACCAACCGGTAGTTGGTGTGTTGGGAAATTAGTCAACCTGTAGGATAGAAAAGGTGCTGAGAGTGAACACTTATTTGGGATGGAAGTTAATAACTACTATACGATTCATGTACATAGGCAATACATATTCTCCTATTAGCACTTAAATTAGAAGACAGTCCTTTCAAATAGATAGTAGGCATAAATGTTTCTAGCAATGAAGGCCCCAAACTGGGGATGTTTGGGAAAATGTATTAATGCTATAGTAAACTTCATTACTTCATTATTAAAATGTGAATGTACCTAATCTCTACCTCAGAAGACTCTTAAATAGCTCAGTGGTTAGTTTAAGACCATATAGGAAGTCAACTGCAACTTCAAAAAATAGCTAGAATACTATCCTACAACATTATTTAAATCCTAGAATTTTTTCCCCTCAAATTAGTAGATATTCACATTTCTACTCTGTGGGGACCAGCTAGCTAAGCACAGCAATTGCTGATGAAGGCTTCAACTTGTAAAACACATGTAGAGGAAAAACAAAGGGTACTGAAAGAAGCAAGACCTATGCATGGCAAAATAAATAAATAAATAAATAAATAAATAAATAAATAAATAAATAAAAATCCATCTACTATCTAAGATGGAAAACTCCAAAAAGAGTAAGTTGGTAGGTAGTTCCAGTAGCTTAAAATAAAGTTGAGTTGTGTTAATGGAGGTGGTGGGATCTGACTCAGAGGCCAAATTTACTTTTCACTGTGGGTTTGGCCCTGTCTCTTAGGACAGCTTTAATGAAATTGCATTCTGCAATACACCATTTTTGTGATATATTTCACAAAAGTAGCATTCCAGAGCAAAATAAGTTTTAAAGAAAAAGTGCTTAATTTACTACAATATACCTAAAATATTATCATTTAACATGTAATAATTATATAAACTACTGACATATTTTAATTTTTTTGTATTATCTCTTCAAAATCCAGTATGTACTTTATATTTATTAAAATATGGATGTGTGTAAATGTATTTGTGCATGTGTTTGTTATATTGCAATTGATACTACTTAAAAGAGTAATTCTTTAAACAAATGAATTAACATAAGCATTCTGCAGTAATGAAAAGAACTTAGTATCAATGTGGTTTGAAATGCTGACAGAAGGCAGTAAATAAATGGTGAATAGTCTGGATGTGAAAGAAAAAAAAAGTACTCATTGGTGGTTACAGAATAGACAAGGGGATGTTCAAAATAAAAGAAATGCAAACTCTAAAGAACTTATATACAAGACACATGGACAAGAACTAAGGGAACTAAGCCAGAGGGGATGGAGGGTACCAGGTGGAGGGGGACAAAGGAGGAAAAACTGGGACAACTGTAACTGCAAAATCAATAAAATACACTAAAAAAATAAAAAAGAAATTAAAGTGTTGAATGACAAAAGTAAGAAGAGGGACTTATTAATTCAGTGAACACATTCACTGGTGTGCCTGTGGGTGTCAGGTAGCAGGAAGGAATGCAGCAGTGAGCAAACACACAATCAGTGCTGTCATGCAACTCAGTAGGAAAGACAGACATAAAAGATGATAATTCTACAAAGCGTTATATCAAAAGAACATGCCAAGAAATTAGAATAGTTTTCCTCATGAAAGTAACCCTTGAGCTGAGATCTGATAAATAAGGAGGAGCTCACATAATGAGGGGAGAAAAATATTTCAAAAAGAGACTAGCTTGTGCAAAGGAACTGGGGCCAAAAGAATCACATTGCATTTGGGAATCTGAAAATAACCAGTGAGGTGGGTGTGAGAGAGAAAAAGAGAAAAATGAGGATGGAGCAGACCACACAAGGCTTGAAAGCCATTTTAAGAATTTGAGGCCTTAACCTAGAAACAGTGGAAATCCATTCTACATTTTAAAAAGTGGCTGGGGTTTGCCAGTGATGTAGTGAGGTTTGAGCACTGAAAAGGCTGGTCTGACAGGAGTGTGAAGATGCATTTGGAATGAGGCCAGAGCACAAGTGGGAAGAAGAGTTAGGAAGCAACTGTAGTAATTGAGGGTATACACTTGACAGTAGCTTAGAAGGAGATAAAATGACAGACCTTGTAGATAAATGAACTGGATGGAGAAGCTGATTTCAAAGAAGACTTAAGAGTGGCAGTTAAGTGTGAAGGGAAAAGCGAAAGGAAAACTGCTGGTCTAACTTGGATTTTTTTTGTGTTATCTGAGTGATAGAGGCAAAAGAGAAGGGGACAGTGGACAGAAAATTAAAAAAAATAAAAATAAAAGTGCTGGACAGGATGGATACTAGTAAGACCTCGAGTGCACAAAAAGATTTCTTGGACACTTTAGAACAACAGGATAGGAAGACTATGCAAGGTCTGTCCAGAAAGTATCCAGCCATGTACTATGGAAGAGATATTTACCGAAAAAGATGTACAATACAAGAAACACTGTACATAGGACAATGATGCCCCAGTAACCTTCAAAGTTATGACCTTCTTGAGGAAATCTAGGTCACCGATAGCAGTTTGAATCGACATTAGCAACTGCAGCACGATGTTTCCTTCTCCTCTAGAAGCAAAAGCCATGGAATGAATTTTGCCACATATTTCATGCCAGGATCCCGCATCAAAACCATGGGCACAGAAGTTTTTGGAATCCCCAGAAGAGCTTCTAGTTCTTGCAGTCAGTTGTCAATCTTTGTTGACTGCGGCTCGTACACATTCAACATTCTGAGGTGTTCTCCTTGTTGCAGGCCTTCCACAACATGGATCACTTTCACTAGATTCTTGATCGACTTTTATTTGTGCTGCACTCATTCCATCATCCCCAAAAGCCTTCTGAATGATACAAATAGTTTCCGTGGAGGAATGTTCAAGTGTAATGTAAAATTGAATGTTGATTTGTTGTTCTACTTGCTCAGTCATTTTGAATGAAATGGCTACACAGTATACATTGTTCATTCAATGGCATCTACCACCCCCACTGACTAGTAGTGAAGTCACTGTTTACACATGCGCATTCCAGGCCACTCTCCTGGGTTGCCAGGTAACATCGATGTTGAGGAAACCATTCTCACTATATTAACAATGGCTGGACTTTTTCAGGACAGACCTCATCATATGTCTTAAATATTCTCTGGCACAAAATGTATTGTCTTTTTCTTTAAACTTTTTAGTTTTAGGTAATTATACATTTATACACAGTTCTAAGAAATAATAAAGAGAGATGCCATGAGCCCTTTACCCACCTAGTCTCCCCCAGTCATATCATCTTACAAATCTGTAGTACAGCATTATCTGTAGCCAACCAGGATACTGACACTTCCATCACCCCTACCTCATGCTGCCCTTTCATAATCTTACCTACTTCCCTTCCACTTTCACCTCCTCATTAACCCTTGGCAACCACTAATCTATTCTTCATTTCAGTAATTTTGTCATTTCCAAAAGAATGTTATGAAAATAGAATCACGCAATATGTAACTTTTGGGGGTTAGCTTTTCTCACTAAGCATAATTCTCAAAAGATTCATCCTAGATGCTGCACAGATCAATAGTTCACTCCTGTTATTGCTTAGCAGTAATCCCATAGTATGGTGATACCACATTTTGTTTAACCATTCACTCAATGAGGGACATCTGAGTGGTTTCCAGTTTGGTACTATTATTAATAAAATTACTGTAAGTATACATGGACAGGTTTCTTTGTGAATATAAGTTCATATCTATGTAATAAAAGCCCAGAAGTGTATGTTAGGTCATGCAGCAGTTGTACATAGTTTGTTTTAAGAAACTGTCCAATAGGTTTTCAGAGTGACTGTTCCATTTCACATTCCCATCAGCAATGTCGGAGTGATGCTACATTTCCAAAACCTTGACAGCACTTGGTGTTACCACTTCAAAAATTTTTTTAGCTATATTTAATGCATATAGTGATATCTCATTATGGTTTTAATTTGCATTGCCCTAACAGCTAATAAATGTTAAACCACTTTTCTTGTGTTTATTTGCTATCTACATCTTTTTTTGGTGAAACACCTATTCATGCATTGTCCATAGTCTAATCAGATTATATGCTTTTTGAATGTTGAATTTTGAGAGATCATTCACATATTGTTAGAATACTAAATTTTTAATAATTGTAATGTATTATGTATTTATACTTTTATATTTTTCCCTTTTTATTTTTGGTGCTTTATTGCTTATGCTATTACAGATGTCCCATTTTCCCCTTTGCCCCTCTCCACCCACCCTGCCCACTACTTCCAAGTCAATCCCCACACTGTTGTCCATGTCTATGGGTCCTTCAAGTATGTCCTTTGACTAGCCCCTTCACCTTCTTCCAATCAGTCTCCACCTACTTCTTCCCCTCTTACAGCTGTTAGTCTATTCCCTGATTCCATAACTTTGGTTCTACTTTATTTTGTTCTCTAGATTCTTCTTATAAGTGATATCATATAATACTTGTCTTTCACCAACTGACTTATTTCACTTGTTCAATGGTCTCCAGTTCCATCCATGATGACACAAAGGGTAGGAGTTCCTTCTTTTTTGTGCTGCAAAGTATTTTACTGTGTAAAAGTACCACAGTTTCATGATCCACTGGTGAGTTTAAATAGTGCTGCTATGAATATTGGGATGTGTAAATTCTTTTGAAGTGGTGTTTTATAATTCTTAGGGTATATTCCCAGAAGTGAAATCACTGGGTCAAAGGCAGTTCCATGTTTAATTTTTTGAGGAAACTGCAGACTGTTTTCCATTATGGCTGCATCAGCCAGCATTCCTACCAACAATACACTAGGGTTCCCTTTTCTCCACATCCTTGCCAGTATTTGTTATTTATTGATTTATTAATGATACCCATTTTGGCAGGTGTAAGGTGATATCTCATATGTGGTTTAATTTGCATTTCTCTGATGGCTAGTGATGTTGACCATCTTTTCACATATTGGTCCTTTGTTGGAGACAATATTTGCAAATATTTTCTCTCTGTAGCTTATCTTTTCATTCTCTTAACAGCATCTTCACAAAGTATTCAATTTTGATGAAATCCAAGTTTCAGTTTTTCCTGTTATAGACTGTATCTTCAGTGTTAATCTAAGAACTTTGCCTAGCTTTAGATCCTGATTCTCTATGTTTCTTTCCTAAAATTTCATTTTCCATGTAGTTTCATGATGCATTTTGGGTTAGTTTTTAATAGGAAATATGAGACCTAAGATTGAGGTATATTTTTTACCTATGGGTGGGTGTCCAATTACTCCAGTACCATTTGTTGGAAAGGCAATCTTTCCTCCATTGAATTGCTTTTGCATCTGTCATAATTTAATTGAGCCTTTTTATGCAGGTCTATATTTGGATTTCCTATTGTATTTCAGTGATTTATGTGTCTATCTTTCCATCTATACTGCGCAGTCTTAATTACTGTAGCTATACAATGTATATAGTTAAGTCTTGAAATCAGGTAGACTTAGTCTTCTAACGTTAAGAAAATTGTCTTAACTACTCCAGTTCCTTTACTTTTCCATATAAACTACATATACAGAAAAATCTCACTGGGATTTTGATAGGAATTGGGTTAATCTGTGTATCAATTTGAAGAGAAATGACTATGTTGAGTTTTCTTATCCATGGGCACAGTATGTCTCTTTATTTATTTAGATCTTTGATTTCTCTCATTAGCATTTTATAGTTTTTAGCATACAAACCTAACAAGTTTTGTTAGATTTAAACTTAGTATTTTAGTATTTTTCTGAGTGAATGTAACTTCAGTGTTCACCTATTCATTGCTAAAATATATAAATACAACTGATTTCTATCTTGCAAACTTGCTGAATTCATGTCTTAGTTCTAAAAGTTTTTTATGAATTCCTTGGGATTTCCTATGTAGACAAACATACTATGTACAAATAAAAAATGTTTTATTTCATTCTTGCTAATCTGTATGCCTTTCCTTTTACTTGCCTTATTGAACTAGCTACAACTTCTGGCACTATGATAGTGAAGTGCTTAACTGGTTCTTGATCTTAAAGGGCAAATATTGTCTTTTCACCAGTAAGTATAATGTTTGCTATAGGTTTTTTTAGATGTTCTTAATTATTTTCCTGAGGGTTGTTTAAAATAACAAGTGCCAAATTTTGTCAAATGCTTTTTCCCATTGATTAATTTGATCTTGTAAGTTTTTTCTTTAGTTTGTTAATGTGGTGCATTACATTAATTGGAACACTAAGCCATCCTTGCATCTCTAGAATAAACTCCACTTGATTACAATGACTTTTTACATATTGCTGAATTCTATTTGCTAATATTTTAAGATTTTTTTTTATTTATTATATTGGGTTGGTGAAAAAGTTTGCTTGATTTTATCCATCAGATGGCTCTGGTAGCACTCAAAACAATTTTTTAGATTGTATTGTGACAGCTGTCATACCAGCAAATGTTAAAAGAAAAAACTTACCAACTTCTAGTCAAGATCAAAGTGAGCACGGCTTGCCTCCTTACATAACCGCAGCAAAAATTACAGTGAGACTATGAAACAAATACCACCCAGAACTGCCAGAAAACTGAGCTATATGGGAATGCAGCAACCAAAGAGTTAAAGCCATTCACCCAGACGGGAGGAGGAATGAGGAGGAGGAATGAGGATGAGGAATGGGGGTTCCACACTCTTACACAGTGGATAAAAATCATGAGGGATACCTTAGGAAAGAGAGGTAACAGTCCTACACCAGAAGACCCAGCTCAGAATTATAGTCCCAGGAAAGTAAGTCCTCACAACTTCTGGCTGTAAAAAGCAGTTGGGGTTAGCATGGCGAAACTGCAGGATTTTCAGGCATCTTCTCTTAAAGGCTCAATGAACATATGACTTACGCAGACTCCCTCCCTCCCTCTGGGCTTTGGCACAGTGACAGCAGCAGCTTGAAGGGCACCAATGGCATGTGGGGAGAAACTGAAGGGTGAGTGCTGGGGGACAGCATCTTCCCAGACAAAACTCCAGAGATCTGGCAGCAGCATTTTCCCCTTTCTGAGCCCTATGCCACACAGAGCCACAGAGCAGACACATTATATTCACAGTCTCCATCAATCTGGTTCACATGGGTTGTCCAGCTCTGGCAATTACCTAAGGCTCTGCCCCACCCAACTTACTTGTGTGCTTTTCTACAAGTGAAAAAGAGTCACACCACTGAGGCATGGAGTCAAAGAGCTCTACCTAATACATAGAAAGAAACACATGGAGGCTGTCAAAAGGAGAAAAAGAAATGTGGCCCAAATGAAATAAAAGAATAAAACTCCAGGAAAAGAACTCAACAAAATGTAGAGAAGCAATCTATCAGATGCAGAGTTCAAAACACTGGTTATTAGGATACTCAAGAAAATTACTGGGTACTTCAGATCAATGGAACAGAATAGAGAGCCCAGAAATTAACCCAGGACTCTATGGTCAACTAATATTTGACAAAGGGGCAAGGAACATCCAATGGAGTAAAAACAGTCTCTTCAACAAATGGTGTTGGGAGAACTGGACAGCAACATGCAAAAAGATAAAACTAAACCACCAACTTACACCATACACCAAAATAAACTCAAGATGGATAAAGGATTTAAACATAAGCAGTGCCACCATAAAGGTCCTGGAGAAAAATATAGGCAGTAAACTTTCGGAT
>PVIW01008887.1:0-56640 GCA_004026585.1 Noctilio leporinus
ATTCTTTGGGTATAGTCCAAGTAGTGGAATTGCTGGATCAAAAGGCAGTTCCATTTTTAGTTTTTTAAGGAAACCCCATACTGTTTTCCACAGTGGCTGCACCAGCCTGCATTCCCACCAACAGTGTATGAGGGTTCCCTTTGCCCCACATCCTCGCCAACACTTGTTGTTTGTTGATTTGTTGATGATTGCCATTCTGTCCTTTGTCAAATATTAATTGACCATAAAGTCCTGGGTTTATTTCTGGGCTCTCTATTCTGATTCATTGATATACTCATAAATATTTATTCTTATGCCAGTACCAGGCTGTTTTGATTACAGTGGCCTTGTGGTAGTTTTGTATCAGGTATTGCAATCCTTCCAATGGTGTTCTTCCTTCTTAAGGTTGCTGTGGTTATTCAGGGTCTTTTTGGTTCCATATAAATTTTTGGAGTATTTATTCTAGATCAGTGAAATATGCCATGGTATTTTAATAGAAATTGCATTTAATCTATGGATCACTTTGGGTAGTATGGACATTTTAATGATGTTAATTCTTCCAATCCATGAACATGCTATATTGCTTCCATTTATTTCTATCTTGCTCAATTTCTTCCGTGTGTTTTATACATAGTTTTCTGAGTGCAGATCTTTTACCTCCTTGGTTAAGTTTATTCCTAGGTACTTTATTTTTTATTACTAGAGTAAATGGGATTTTTAATAGTTCCTCTCTCTGAATAGTTCATTGTTGGTGTACAAAAATGTCATCAATTTCTGAATATTTCTCCTTTCCAATTAGGATGACTTTTATTTCTTTTTCTTGTCTGATCACTGTGTTTAGAACTTCCAAAACTATGTTGAATAAGAATGGTAAAAATGGACACCCTTATCTTATTCCTGATCTTAAGGGAAAAGCTTTTAATTTTTGCCAGTTGATTAGATGTTGGCAGTAGTTTTCTCCTATAAAGTCTTTATTATGTTGAGGCATGTTCCCTCTATTCCCACTTGGCTGAGTGTTTTTTATCATAAAAGGATGGTAGGTTTTACCAAATGATTTTTCAGCATCTATTGATATGATCGTGTGGCTGTCCTTCATTTTGTGTATGTGGGTATAACATTTATTGGTTTGAAAATATTATACCATCCACGGATCCGAAGGATAAATCCCACTTGATCATGGTGTATGATCTTTTTAATGTATTGCTGGATCCAAATTGCCAATATTTTTTTGAGAAGTTTAGCATCTATGTTCATCAGAGATAGTGACCTGTAATTTCCTTTTCTGTTGTGTCTTTACCTGGTTTTGGAATTAGGCTAAGAAGGAGTCTCCTCTCTTCTTAAATTTTTTGAAATAGGTTGAGAAGGAAAGAAGTTAATTCTTCTTTGAATGTTTGGCAAATTTGCCTGTGAAGCAATCTGGTCCAGGACTTTTGTGTGATGAGAGTTTTTTGATTACTGCTTTGATTTCAACTGTTATCAGTCTATTCAGGCTTTCTGCTTCTTCTTGATTCAGTTTCAGAAGATTGTACATTTCTAGAAGTTTATCCATTTCACCAAATCTGTGTAAAGGGGTCAGCCTTTTCTTGCTTGGTGCTGAGGGCAGCTATGTGAGCTGAGGCTAGGTGGGGCCCTGGATGGATGCCTATTTGCTGTGCCAATTTCTAATCTCTCTGCTCTGCTGTTTTCAATTGGGATAGGGCCCAAAGAAAAGCCAGCATAACATCTGATAAAAGTTCAAAAAGGGTTCCTTTGGAGATCCTCTCTTTCCCCTGTGGATATGCACCCAGGATGGGGTTCTTCCCAGAGTTCTATACTCCTAGGTGTGAGTGGCCCTGCTAGGCTGCAAAGAATCTCAGGCACTCAACTCTTCCATGTCCAGCTCCTAGCTCACTGCTCGTGTAGGAGGCTAAGACCCAAACCCTCCATTCCTTGCACAGCACCCCTCTGCCAACTGGCCAGCCACACTGGGTGGGGCCCTACAATCCCTTCACCTTGCAGCCTTCCACTCCTTCTTCCAGGCCAGCCTGACTAGTGAGCACAACCATGCTTTCAATCTGGCTTCTTTGCTTGCAAGGCAGCTGCCTGCACATGTGCAGTCCCTGCTCAGCCATGCCTCAGCTCCCCTCTTTTAAAAAAGTCCCTGTGTGGTACCCACACTGTGGCACTGAGCCACTGCCCAGCTCTCCATCCACTCCACCTCCCCAAAAGGGAAAAAGTCTCTCTCAGTCAAAGGTGCCCACAGCCTGCTGGTACTTCCAACAGTTTTACGAAATAGAATTTCTCTCTTGACCTCTCCCAGTTGGCACTACAGCTATGGAGGTGCCGCACACTCAGGGTGTGTGTGTGTGTGTGTGCGCGCATGCATGCGCACACAGGCGCGCACAACATGACTCTCCCAGACTCTGTATATCCTTCCAAGTTTCTCCCAATTAGGGTTGGAGGTTGCTGTGCAGGGCCAAGCCGCTCTGGGAGGAGTGGGAACCACTAAGCTGTGTTTTCTCTCCTCTGATTGCTGCTCTGCTGCAGGCACCTCGTGCAGGGTATTTCCCCTTCAACTTATAAAATCTCTTATCACACAGTGCAAAGCACCCTCTATATTCCTTGGCTTCGAAATTTCCTATCAGCTAAGGTTCTATTGATTGTTCAGGTCACTTGTTAGAAGGTCAGTTAAAACCCGTGCAGAGGAATGAGCAAGTGCTTGGCTTCTATCTACTCAAATGCCATCTCTTCTTCTAAGTATCCTCTTCATGGAAGTTTGAACCTCTCCACTCAGTGTCACTTGCATTAGAAGAAAGATTAACAGGAATTGATCAGGTTCAAGAAAGTTACAGGGCCAGATTTCTAGCAGGTGGAACGTTAGCAAGTGAGCTATAACTAGGATTACACTAGGGCAAATGTCCTACCTTTAAAAAGCTAGGCCATCTCTGACTGGTACTTACATTATAAATTGTTGTACTGGCTATATGAGAAAGGAATACTTCTAAATTTTGAGATGCGGGTTGTGGTATTCTTCTATGTACTAGTCACACTTTGGACCTCTGGAAAAGTGGTTATTCATGACAGGCTTCCCTTTCCCTCCAGGCAAACATCAGTTTGTTCTTTATCCCTGGAGTATGTTTCCGTTTTGAGTTGTTTGATTATTTGTTTTGTTTGTTCTTTTAGATTCTACATATAAGTGAAAGCATACAGTATTTGTCTTTCTCTGTGACTTATTTCACTTAACATAATACCTTCTAGGTCCACCCATATTGTTCAAATGGCAAGATTTCATTCTTTTTATGGATAATAGTCTATTGTAGATATATATCATGTCGTCTTCATCCATTCATTTATCAGTGAACACCAGGTTGCCTCATATCCGAGGTTTCAATGAACACAGGGGTGCATGTATCTTTTTGAATTAGTATTTTTGTTTTCTTTGGGTAAATACCCAGAAGTGGAATTAATGGATCACATGGTAATTCTATTTTTAATTTTTTGAGGAATCTCCATACTGTTTTCCATAGTAGCTGCACCAATTTACATTCCCATTAACGATGCATGAGGGTTCCCTTTTCTCCGCATCTTTATCAATACTTACTGTATTCTAGTAATAGCCATTCTGCAAGGTGTGAGGTGATTATTTCAGTGTGCTTTTGAATTAATTTCCCTGATGATGATTAGTGATGTTGAACAGCTTTTCATGTACCTGTTCAGAAACTGTGGTTTTTATATTATTTACATTGTATTGTTTGAGCTATGATATTATTTCCATTCCTGGTATAACCTTGTCAGGTAAATTTGGTTGGGCAAGCAATCTTGTACAACAGAATCCAATAAAAGAAGGAAAAGAGGAGGATATATAGTATTACCTTGGAATTAACATAATCAATGTCCCACCTAATCCATTTACAAGTCTTCCAGGGGTAACACCATATAAGTAGCAAAAAGTCATGGAAGAGCTGAAACTGGCCATCTCATTGATCAAAGGTAAAAACAGTGGCAAAGACTGAACAGGCAGTCCCAAGAAAACACACTGTGATACCACATTAATTCTCCTCTAAGAGACTGTTAAACCCAGAGGTAGATATTAATGCATTACAGCAGTTGTTTAATTTTAGAAAACAAACTGGTTCTGACTCTTGAATTTTTAGGAGAAGCTATCCTATCAAAAGCTGAAAATTTTAGAAAGATGAAAATATTTTCAAGTTTAATCTAAGTAAGATATATATATGTAAGTTGCTTTGTCATTTATTCAAGATGATGATCAAGTCTAGATATTGCTGAGAGGCATAAGTGGTATAAAGGAGTGGAAAAACTAAAATCCTGCAACAATAAATCTGGAAAACTAGCTTCCTTTTCTTTAGATTTTTCGAGAGAGGATGTAGAAAAATGATAAAAGTAGCTACCTCTTACTGAGCTAGATGCTTAACATGCATTATTTCTAATTTCCAATAACCTATAGAGTAGATATTAATACCATAATATCTACTCATAATACCTGAGTGCACTTGAGGCTATACAAGATTAAATAATTTGTCCAAGATTACAAAGCTGGCAGTAGTGAAGTCACCTCTAAAGTTTGACTTATGGCCCTGACTGATGGTGGCTGGGTGTCATCCCACAAAGTAAAAGGTTATTATTGGTTGATTTCCAGTCAGGGCACCTAATTACACTTGGGCTGCGGTTCTGTCCCTGGAAGGGGCACATGCTAGAGGCAACCAACTGATGTTTCTCTCCCAAATGTACGTATAAGTAGCTTTCCAGTCCAAAGAAGAAAATTTAGGAGAAATTGGGAAATCTTCCCTGTGAACAGAAACAAAAGAACCAATAATATGAAGACAACATTACTTTAATTTACACAAAGAGGCAGGAAAATTGCTTTGAGAAAAAATATTCAAAAATCTAGGAACTGATAAATTCTGGGATCCTTTTTGTAATGTCTAACAGCAGTCAAATAATTAATTCCAACAGCTTTAGGCCTGAAAATGTACAATAAATAATTAAAGACTACCTTTACTAATCTAATACATATCTACCTCACAAGTTTCCCACTACAGAAGGCAGATTAAAAACTTCTCCATAATTTCAAATTATTTCTTTTCATTTTTGTCACTAAGAGAAGTAGCTATTGCATAGGAGTTAAGGGCAAAGACCATGAAGACCACTAAATAAAATCCTGAGTTCTTGGCTATATAACTTTGAGCAAGTTATTTAACCTAAGTTTTACTTTATCTATAAAATAAGGTTATTAATATCTGACTTACAATTACTGTAATTAGTAAATGAGATAATGTGTATAAAGCATCCCAATGTAGTATCTGGTATAGAGTAAGTGTCCAGTAAATTTGTTAGGGTAATATATTTTGATAATAACTTCTCTGTTCAGTGGGGGATAATTTATATTAGGCAAAAGCTTTAAACTTTTTTATTGACTGCACAAGGAAAATAAAGGCATTAAAATTTCAATTCAAAGTGTCAGAACACTTTTCAGTGTCAAGACAATTTACCAAAACACTTTCAAACAAAATCTAGATTTTACAAAAATAGACTTAGTCTTTTGACATTTATGAGCTCTTCTGAACATAATGTGCAAGCACATTTAAAATGTAAGGTGGAGCACAACATTTATATGTTATTGCTACAGTAATAGAACTATTTCTACAGACAAAGAGTCAATTTCACCATTAACCACTGAGGGGAGCTGCAACCTAAAAAAAGGTTCATATAGACTTTTCATGGTTATTTTTTAACTTTCTCACATTACAGTATTCATTTAATAAACTTCTATTAAAATATATTTTAATTTGATAAGCATGCTTGAATTCTCTTTTTGAGACCTTACAAATAATAAGGCCACATAATAAAATGAGGGATCCCGATCAACATCTCCCCTGCTTTTGTTCCATGGCACTTATCTAACACATTATTCATTTGTTCCCTCTCTCTCTCCCTCTCTCTCCCTCTCACTCTTCCTCTCCCTCTCTCTCCCCGCCCCCTCTCTCTCTCTCACACACACACAGGAATGTAAGCCCCACGAACAAGAAATTTTTTTGTTTTACACATCACTATTTCAAGTACCTAGGACAGTGCCCAGCACAAAATGTATAAATAGCAAATTAACTGCTATTAAATAAGTAAATGAACTGAATACAGGTTCATTTATTTGGAAGGTTAAAATAAATTAGATAATGTCAACTATAGGAGTCCTATTCGCAACAGTTCATTTGCCAAGGTTTTAGTTACCCATGGTCAACTGTAGTCGAAAGCATTACATGAAAAATTTCAGCAATAAACTATTCCTAACTTTTCAATTACATGCCCTTCTGAGTAGCATGATGAAATCTCACACTTTCCTACTCTGTCCAGCCAGGGCGTTAATCATTCCTTTGTCCATAATATAGACTATCTGCTCATTAGTCATTTAGTAGCCTTCTAGGTTATCACATTGACTGTGGAGGTATTGCAACGTTTGTGTTCAAGTAACCCTTTTAATGGCCCTAAAGCACAAGATTAGTGATGCTGGCAATTCAGATATGACAGAGCTATAATGTGCTTCCAAAGTTCTTGACTTAAAAAAATAATCATATGCTCAATATGGTAGTCACTTAAAATGTGGCTAGCTCAAATTGCAATATACTAAAGAGTACATACTGGATTTTGAAGTTAATACAAAAAAATGTAAATATGTCAATAGTTTATATAATTATTACATGTTAAATGATAATATTTTAGATGTAGTAAATTGAGCATTTTTCTTTTAAACTTGTTTTACTCTGGAATGCTATTTTTGTGAAATATATCATAGAATTGGTATATTGCAGAACTCACTTTTGCCAAACCCACAGTAAAATGTGAATTTGGTTTCTGAGTCAGATCCCACTCCCTCCAATAATACAACTCAACTTTGTTTTAAGCTACTGGAACTACAACTTATTCTTTTTGGAGTTTTCTATCTTAGATAGCAGATTGATTTTTTTTTTTTTTTTTTGCCATGCAGAGGTCTTATTTCTTTCAATACCCTTTGTTTCTCCTCTACATATGTTTTACTAGTAGAAATAGTGGCACCTGCAGTGCTCAGCTGGTTCCTACAGAGTAGAAATTATTATATCTACTAAATTGAGGTAAAAAATACAACAACAACAACAAAACCCTAAGATTTAAATAATTTTGTAGGATAATATTCGAGCTATTTTGAGCTTGTGGTTAACTTCCTATGTGATCTTAAACTAACCACTGAACTATTTAAGAGTCCATTGAGGTAAAGATTAAGTATGTTCACATTTGAATAATGAAGTTTACTACAGCATTAATACATTTTCCCAAGTGCCTCCAGTTTGGGGGCCTTCCTTGCTAGAAAAGTCTATTTCCACTACCTATTTTAAAGTAATCTCACCTAATTTAATTACTAATATGAGAATATATATTGCCTATGTACATGAATCATATAGTTTAGTATTTGGTAACTTCCATCCCAAATTAGTCTTCATTCTCAGCATCTTTTCTAACCTAAAGACTGATATCTCTACACACCAACCTCCAGTTGGGCTGATATTTAAAACAGAGTTTGCTAAAAAAAAAAATCTATATATTATATACCCACAAACAAGCATACATTTTGCAACAGTAGGTACATATTGGTGGTTACAGAATGGACAAGAGGATGTTAAAAATAAAAGAGAAAATGGAGAAGCCAAAGAACTTATATTCATGACACATGGACATGAACTAAGGGGGGCACTGCCAGAGGGAACAGGGGTACTGGGTGGAGGGGGGAAAAAGGGGAAAAACTGGGACAACTATAACAGCAAAATTAACAGAATATATTCAAGTTATTTTTTAAGATAACCATATGCTGAGATTGCTCAAATCTACAGAAAAAATTAATCTACCCATGAAACTAATTTATACATTAAACTTTATCTTGAGTATGTATATAAAGGGTTACATATTGTATGCAGTTTCAGGCATCCACTAGGGATCTTAAAATGTACCTCCTGTGGATAGGGGAGACTACTGTAAAGCAAACTACTACTACCTGAAAAATGTAATGTCTATGTATATTGACTTTTGGTTTAAAAGAAAAAAATCTAAGAGCAGTTATTTAATCCTACAGATGAGTATATGAACAGATCTCATGAGACTGACTTGTTTAACATATATTTATAGTAGAATCCCTCATAAAAGGGGATGAGACTGGCACAGAGAATTGTCAATTAAATGAAGAACTATGACTATTAATACACATCTTAATTTTGTTCCATATTTATTGTTTCATTCCTCAGTTTTTATGATGGTTTCTTTGAGCATGACATCATTGATTGTCAGTTTTCTTATATAATCAACTCTCATAATGTATCATTAGTGCACTTCAATATCTTTTACATGAAATAAATACGTAAGGGCACATACCCCAAAAGGAAAAGGATAATTCAAACTATATCCCTTTATGTCATGATCCGTTCAAAGTCTTACTGTTTCACTTTAAATTTTAAACTTAGCTACTAACCTTTAAAATACTTTTATAAAATTTGTAACAGTATTGAAGATTATTCTTACTTTTATAATAGTAAAAGTTTTATTGGCTTTAGTAAATCCCTATTTATGTCTATAATGCAACATTTCTCCTATTACCAAAATGCTAGTGTACCTTAGGAACATACATAGTCAAAAATGTGAAAGGTGACAGAATTTGCAATTAGCTTACATTTTCGATGACAAATGTCCATTCTTTATCTTCAAACTCCTCTGCATGAGGATCCTGTAATAAAAGTAAAGTTATAAAGTTGAAATACATTTCTTTAATCCAATCAATAGAATGCAGGTAGACTTGTTTTTAGCTTTACCAACTTTTAGAAAGGGAGAGGTAGAATGGCCTACGGTTATGAAATTGTCATTTCTCTAAACTTAAAGCATTATGTTATATAGAGAGATTCTCTACTTACATTGATACATTTCATCTTGTAGGACAGCACAGATGACAAGATAAAAAACAACCTGCTCACAGAGAGATAACTTAGCTAGTGAACTATTAAGAAGCATTTTATGTAAATGGCGAGGTAGTGGGAGAATGAAAGCTCCTTGAGGTTGAGCACTTCTGACATCTAAAACAGTGTATGGTACATTCACTGCTCAGTATCTGTGGCATGAATAAATAGTTATCTCATTTCCGCCTTTTGGTTCTTTCTCCACTCTTGGAGATTTCCAAAATTAAGAAAGAAGAGACTTCTGGTGAAGATGGAGGTGTAGGGAAACACACATCGCCTCCTTGTGCAAACATAGAAAGAACTACAACCAGATCTCTCTGGCTGGTGACACAGTGGATTGGTGCTGGCCTGCAAACCCAAAGTCCACTGGTTCAATTCCCAGCCAGGGCATATAACCAGGTTGCAAGCCAGGTCTCCAGCCAGGTCCATGGCTGGAAGCAGGTGAAAGGCAACCATACATTGATGTTTCTCTCCCTCTCTGCCTCTCTCCCTTCCCCTCACTCTAAAAATAATAAATAATAAAATATTTAAAAAGAAAATAATTTAAAAATGATAAATAAATGCAACAGAACCATCAGAAAATCAAGCTATATGGAAGTCAAAACAACCAAGGATTTAAAGAAGCCATATTCAAGGGACTTCCAGCCAAGATGGAGGCATAGATAGACATGCTTTTCCTCCTTCCACTACCATAAGAAGGATTACATCTACCTCAAAACAAAAAAACAACCAGAACTACCAAAAAAATCGCACTTCATGCAAGTCTGACAAAGATATAAAGAAGGAATACCTCTCCAGGGTGGAGAGGACACAGTGGGGCGGTGGCGGTGTCAGCAGCAAGGCAGTCAGTAGCTGTGGCTGGAGGGCTGAAAGAACAGTTCTAGGCCAGACCTCGCTGCTCACAGTTCCAGGGCTGGGAAAATAAAACCTCATTGCTTTTGGCTGTGAAAAACTGGGGGTTGAGGTGGCAGAAGAAACTGCCAGTCTCTCAGGAGAGTCTATTTAGAGGGATCCCTCAGTCCAAAAACATACACAAGCCCACCCACTATAGGAATCATTACCAAGGCAACAGCTAGAGGAGCACCAGTCACATATGGGAAGCAGGTGAAGTAACTGGAAAAGGGGTGAGTATTGAGCAAGTGGCATTGGTCCCTCTCTGACCTCTCCCCCATATACAGTGCTACAAGGTGGTGAAAGAGGTTGCCCAGCACTGATGAATGCTTACGGCTCCTCCCCTTACAACATAATAGGTGCAAAAGCTTCACCTAAGACATAGAAGCAAACACAGGAGCCTGTCAAGTTGAAGAGACAGAGAAGTATGGCCCAAAAGAGGAAGCAGATCAAGCCTCCGGAGGGAGAACTAAGTGATGATGAGCTAGCCAACCTAACAGACCTAGAATTCAAAACACTCGTGATAATGATACTCATAGACATGACTGAGTACAGCAAACACTAAGGGAAGAAGTAAAGGCTATACTAAGTGAAATAAAGAAAAATCCACACAAAATCAATGGGGCAGGGAAGGAAGCCAGGGTTCAAATCAGCAATTTGTGACATAAGTAAGAAATAAATATTCAACCAGTACAGAGTAAAGAAATAAGAATTGAAAAAAACAAGGACAGGCTTAGGCACCTCTGGGACAATTTTAAACATACCAACATCCAAATTATAGGGGTGCCAGAAGGAGAAGAGAAAGAGTAAGAAATTGAAAACTTATCTGAAAAAATAATGAAAAAAAATTTCCTTAACTTGGCAAAGGAAATAGACGTATAAGTCCAAGAAGCACAGAGTGTCCCAAATAAGCTAAACTCAAAGAGGAACACACAAAACACATCATAATTAAAATGCCAAATGTTAAATATAAAGACAGAATCTTAAAAGCAGCAAGAGAAAAGAAGAGTTACCTACAAAGGAGTGCCCATGAGACTATCAGCTGATTTCTGAAAAGAAACTGCAGGCAAGAAGAGACTGGCAAGAAGTATTCAAAGTGATAAAAAGCAAGGACCTACAACCAAGATCACTCTACCCAGCAAAGCTATTATTTAGAATAGAAGGGCAGATAAAGTGCTTCCCAACAAGGTAATGCTAAAGGAGTTCATCGTCACCAAGCTCTTACTGCATGAAATGTCAAAAGGACACATTTAAGAAAAAAGATCAAAACTATGAACATTAAAATGACAACAAACTCACAACTATCAACAAATCAATCTTTTAAAAAAAGCAAAAAACAACAACTAAGCAAACAACAAGAACAGGAACAGAACCATAATATGGAGATCATATGGAGGGTTGATAGTGGGAAGGGGTAACAGGGAAAATAGGGGGAAAAAGGTGCAGAAATCAAGAAGCATAACTGGTAGGTATAAAATAAACAGGGGGACATTAAGAATAGTATAGGAAATGGAGAAGCCAAAGAACTTATATGCATGACCCATGTATATATGATCTAAGGGAGGAGGGAATTGCTGGAAGGAAGGGAGGTACCAGGCAGAGGGGCGCAAAGGGGAAAAAAACTGTAAGAGCATAATCAATAAAATATTCTTTTAAAAAGACGTCACATTCATCAAACAGGTACCTTTGCTACATACGCCATGCTACTAAGATAAGGAGTAAAGGCAGCTCTACCTAATACTCAAAAACAAGCACAGGAAGGCTGCCAAACTGAGGAGGCAAAGAAATATAGCCCAAAGTTTAGTAATTAGTTTGTGCATGCCATGAGATGAAAAAAGCTGAAAATCACTGCCTAAGAGTCTCCTTTCCTACAATTGCAGTAAAGAAAAAAATTGAAAATGGCTTAAAGTCATTCCTTCTCATAACTTTAAAAGGCTTTTTAGTCACTTACTATAAACATCAATTTTCAATCTAATTCAAATTTTGAAAACAAGCATGCAGGATGATGAAATTAATTTCTAGTTAAATCACAGAAAAATAAAACACTGATAACATCTTCAAAATGTACCTTGTGTATGAGCACACCTCTGTAAATACTATATATATATATATATATATATATATATATATATACACACACATATTTCAGACAAAAAGAGTTGTGAAGTAGTCCTTTACAATTTGCAAGTTTCAAAATTAAGTGAACTGTGAAGAATTTAAAATAAAGTAAAAAGGGGGCAATATGTAAAGTTTTCCACTTGAACATTTTCAATGATGTTCAAAAAGAAGATCCATTTACACAATGGAATTCTATATAGCAGAAAGAAAGAAGGAACTCGTACCCTTTGCAACAACATGGATGGAATTGGAGAGTATTATGCTTAGTGAAATAAGCCAGTCAGTGAAGGACAAATATCATATGATCTCACCCATTACGGGACAATAATGAACAAAACTAACAACAAGCAAAACAGAACCAAATATATGAATACAGTGAATAGGCCTTCAGTGGTCAGGGGGAAAGGGGTTGGGGGGAGGGGGGAGGCAGAGGCAGGGAAGGGGAGCAGCTTGACAAGAACCTAGTATAAAGGAACCATGGACATGGACAATAGGTGGGATTGACTTTGGGGGGAATGGGTGGGTGGGGAGGGAGACAGAGGGGAGCAAAAAGGGGATGGATGTAATACAACAATAAAATTTAAAAAATAAATAAAATTTTAAAAAAAGAAGATCCAAAATTGCCATGAAAAAATAAAATATTTGTTTTTCTTGTTTTACTTCTCTCTTTTCTATTATAATTTGGTGGGATGGAATAGTCAGGAAGACAAAAAATGTTGGTTGAAAATATTCTTTAAATATTTTAAATAGTCACAAGGTTGTCTCAGCACAAGTGATACAGCAAACTGGGAGGAAGGAGTAGTTTTGTTTTGTTTTTCCTACAGACTATAACGCTCCAAGTCACATAAAAATTCCGTGATAAGGATATGCTGAACATCCTCTTCAGTGCTTGAAAGCAACACTTATCTCCTAATCTTCCAAATAACATATTTCAACAGCCACTTTCAGCTCAGAATCACTCAGTGGGATATCCTTTCTCCAAACATATGGTTGTCAGCTCTTTTCTAACCCATTTTTCTCTATCATCCTGTTTTCTAAAAAGTTACATAACTATGTCCATTCACTTGCTTTACCAACATAAATGAGACTAAATCAAAACACTCTTCTTCAAGAATATCATAGATCTGTTATTGCAATCTATATTGAGTCATTTTTTATTACAGAATAGGCAGTAAGCACAGAATAAAGAACAGGGCTCAATCACGTGTGTCTGGGCAAGTTACCTTTTTTCTTAGTCTCAGTTGCCTTAACAGTACAATGGTAATAACCACAGAATCTTATGGTTGCTGTGAAAATCAAATGAAATATGCAAAGATCTCACAGTAAACTTCTAAGCTTACTTGTACCATATAGAAAAATATGGATTAGAGTTTAACAACAGGCTTTTAAGACAGCTGGCTGAAAGGCAATAGGATGGTTCTGGTCCTCCTGAGGAAAAAAAAAAAAAAAAAAAGAGCCCCTCATTTCTCCCTAGACAAACCAAGTATGGTGCCTACAAGGTCTGTCCTGAAAGTATTGGACATGCAAACTTTTAATTATTTTGACATTGGCTCAATACTTTCAGAACACACCTCATATACGTGAAGCACCATCAAGTAATGCTATAATGCCAAAAATAGTATGTCAAAACTATAAAATATACATAAAGTATTAAGAATGTTTTATGAAATAGAATATATGAAACAGAGCATTTAAAAGTAGTGTTTCATTCACTGGTTAGTACATTAGCATTTATCATATTATTTTGTTCTACTGATCTCTGCAGCAGTTCCTGCATGAATGAATGAATATAATGGATCACAAAATTTAAAAAGCTACTTTTTTTACAGAGAGATTTCACACTCTAAGCCATATAACATTGCTCTACTTAAAATTAATGTCCTTAAAAACTTCGACAATTTTCACAGACTTTAGGTAATTAAATTATGCTTAACAAGATGTCCTTCTTCCTCCTGTCCTGCAAAAGTGAACTTCAATAAATTGCAATGGCTGATAGAAGAAATAAAACATTCATTACCCGTTTTCAAAGAGGCTAAAACTGAGATACAGTTGTCCCCACCATTTTTTTTGGAGTACGTAAGGAGATGATTAGGAAAGTAAATATTCTAGTGCTTAAGCCTAAGGGTGAAAAATGCATTATACTGTTTCAAGAAATACATTAGGCTTTTTAAGAAAAATGCATGCATATAAATCAGGTTAGTAGTTACATACATACACCTGTTTTTGAATTTACACTTTGAATTTACAACTAAGTTTTGCTTTTAGGTATATACAAAATTTTGCTTATAGTATTTACAAAATATTAATAAAGTATTTACCAAATATCAATTTAAAACTTTCTTTTAGTACTAACATCACTAAAATATCTATCAAATGCTAATTTTTAAACATATCTTATTAGTCAATAAGGCTAACAAAATGAGGCTCATAACGAAGAATTCCACAACCTCAACTTTCCATAGAAAAAGCACTTTTTCCATGGATAACATAGGAAGTAGTAAAAGACATTTCCAATTAACCTTAATTATAACAAGTTCAAAAGAACTACCAAGTTGTTCTGATTTTATAGACCATGAAATACTCTGATACTGTTGCATTATTAATAAACTACTATATTATCTAAAAATAATGCACACTAAGACACCAGGTTAGACCCAAATGAAGAGAACAATGAACAATGAAATATTCTGTCATTTGGAACCATGATTGTATAATAAGTTATTTAACTTACAGAAATGAAACTTACCTTAAAAAGTGTCACAGTGATTTCAATGTTTTCAGGAACAGGCCACACTACAACACCACGATATGGATTTTTTATTCCAGGTTGCCAGCTATGAGCCTACCAAAATAAAAATAATGACTTCAATATGAAGTACAGGAAATACATTAATAATTTACAAAAATACATTGACCCTACTTAACTATTCATGAGATCTGTAGTCTCTCTGAAACAAAAATAAGTAGTTAAATAAGACTTTTCAAGAATTGAACTTGGGTGATGACAGTTATATCACAAGATAGCTACAAATGACATCTTTAAACAAACCTTCACCCTCTGTCCTACCCACATACAAAGGAGGTGCAAAATATTTTCAAAAGCTATTATTTGTAATTGGATGAAAATGTTATTAGGACACACATTTTAAAAATTATTTTTGCAATCTGGGAACTTAAAGACAAGTTCATTTGTCAAAAGGAAAAGCAAAAGGAGAAAATAATTGTACGCTCTGTTAATTTCCCATTAGACTGTCATATCTATTTGGGACAGGTTAAAAAAAAGAAAGCCATTTTTGCAGTTAGGATTTCTAGTACTTATAAAGATTTATTTTTTCCCTTGTAAATAATGGTTATCATCATTCCCTAAGGAATCCTCCCAAATTTGGAAGTTACCACTGCAGTGATTCCTTTGTGGTGGTATTTCTTAGCCAAAGCTGGTGGAAGATTATGCCAACACATCTCAACTAAGTCTTCATCTTTATGGGCTGCAGGACTGCCCATGGACATTCCATGAAGGTGATAATAAAAACTAACAGCTTATAGAGTACTTTCTTCATGACAATACATGTTTGGAGTATACTTATGATTAACTCAGTTAATCAGTTTAATTGGCCTAAGAACCCCATTCAATCACTGACTCCCTCATTCACGCACTCATTCAGTTGATACTATCTGCCAAGTGCTGTCTAGGCACTGGTAGTAAAAAACAATCTGCTTTAGGGAAGCTTACAGTATAGCAGGAAAAGAGACAAACAAAATAATTAAGTAAAATATGAAGTATGTTAAGCAGAGGTAAGTGCTGTGGAGAAAACTAGAAATAGGGAATAAGGGTGGAGGGGGCAAGAGAAAGGATCAATTTTTAATAAGGTAGTCACAGAAAGTGTCATTGAGAAGGTAACACTTAAGAGAAGGCCTTTAAAAAGATGAAAGAATCAGCTGTGTCTGGTGGCACATTGGATAAGGCACTGGCCTGAGAATCCAAATGTCACTGGTTTGGCCTGCAAACCCAAAGGTCACTGGTTCGATTCCCCAGTCAGGGCACATAACCAGGTTGCAAGCCAGGTCTCCAGCCAGCTCTGTAGCTGGAGGCAGGTGAAAGGCAACCATACATTGATGTCTCTCTCCCTCTTTGCCTCTCTCCCTTCCCCCCTCTCTAAAATAAAATAATAAAATCTTAAAAAAAAAAAAAGATGAAAGGATCAGATGTGTAAATACATGAGGAGAGCTTTCCAGAGACATGGTATAACTGGAAAGTGCTGAGGCAGTTAGATCACAAGAAGGCCAATGTGGCTGGAGCAGAGTCATCAGAGAGGACAGCAGCAGGAGACAAGGTCAGAGAAATAATAGAGAACCCAGCATAAAATGATCTGGGAGGCCATTGTAAAGATCTTGGCTTGTAATTTAAGGGAAGCCAATAAAAGGTTTTAAGCAGAGAAATGATTTAAATTATGTTTTAAGAGACTCGATCCAGTTAATATACTAAGAATAGGCTCCAGACATAAGAGAAGAAACAGGAAGACCAAGTAAGAAGCTACTGCAATAAAGCGGGGGATAGCTGACAGTGATTTGGCTTGGAGCGGTAGAAAGATGGTACTAACTGGCTAGCTTCTGAAAATATTTTTATATTTTCAAAACAGAATCAACAAGATTTGCTGCCTAGTTGTATGAGAGAAAAGAAAATAGACAAGGCTATTCTAAGGCTTTTGCCTTTGAGTGAGTAGAAGAAAGACATGCCTATCAACAAATAAGCAAGACTGCAGGAGAAACAAGTTTGGAAGATAGGGAACTCAGTTTTACATACAGTAAATCTGAGGTTCTTATTAGATATTCAAGTACAGATTTTCAAATAGGCAGCTAGATATATGTGCCTGGAGTTATAAAATTGGGAATCATTAACATACAGGTGATACTTGAAGCTTAAGAGTAGGCGTTAGGGTGGGTGGGGAGGGGGACAGAGGGGAGCAAAAAGGGGATGGATGTAATACAACAACAATGAAATTAAAAAAAAAAAGAATATGAAGGCTCAAGCACTGATCCTTGGAGCTCAACATTAACAGGTCAAGGAATCAGTAAAAGAAGGTCAGTAAAGCAGAAGAAAATCCAGAGAACTGTTGGTATCCTGAAAATCTAGTGAAGAAAATATTTCAAAGAGAAAGGGACAATCACCCATGCTAAATGTTGCTGGTAGATCAAATAGGATGAGGTCTGAAAAATAACCACTGGATTTAACAAAGCAGAGCTATTACTGACTTCACAAGAGCAGATTCAGTAGACATGCCTGAAAGAATAGGAGCAAAGAAACTGAAGATAGCAAGTAAACTTGCTATCTTCAACTCCTCTGAGATGTTTTTGCTGAAAGACAGAACTGGTTGGTACTGGTGGGAAAAAATAGTGTCAGAGAGAATTTTTTAAATAAGAGAAAATTATTTATATACTGATGGGAAAGATGCATTTAAAAAGGAAAATTTAATAGTGCAGAAGAGAAATAACTGCTAATGTTCTTTTTATTGAATTTATTAGGGTGACACTGGTTAACAAAAATTATACAGGTTTCAGGTGAACACTTCCACAACACATCTGCACGTTGTCCTGTGTGTTCACCACCCCAAGTCAAGCCTCCTTCCATCCGATTTATCCTCCCTATATGCTCCCTCACCTCCTCCCACCCCCACTCCACTTAGAATAACGTCCTTAACAGTACAAAAGGAGACAGGCTGGCCTCTGCTGGGAGCACAGACCGTTCATTCTTCCATAGCAAGACAGAGGTTAATTAAGAGTATGCGAGTGCAGGTGCATGTGAGGGAGCAGATTCAACGTCAAGGACACCAAGGCACAGACTTGCCCAAGATCACACAGCAAGTAAGCAGCACAAGTTGGGTTTGAACCCAGGAAATGGAATTGAGAAGGAATCATGATCATGGAAACTAAGTCCATGCAAATTTTATCAGATCTTGTTAGTTAAAATACCAGCAGCAGATACAGGTTTAGCAGCATTCTTCCACTCCAACTCAAAAATTGTCAGTAATTCTTCTATTCTCTCTCCACTGCCCCAATCACAAAACTTTAGGTGAGGAAAGGGGAAGTGGAGACTCACCACCTTAGCACGCCACAGCCAAAGGTAAAAAAATCCCTAAGTTATGTTGATTAAAAAACATCTTCAGAGATTCCTCTATTCATTCCCCTGCCTATTTCCATGCTTGCTGAGAGTCTTAATAACAAAAACTCCACAAAGTAAACAATCTCCATTTTGAAAAGTAAATGTCTGTTCCCCTTAGATAATCCTTAATCAAAACTCTGCTCAGGATACTCTACATACTTAATTCTGAAGACTATGACAACTTTAATTATCATGTACCATGAAGGTAAACCAGGCTATTTCTCTGGTCTCTGCAAAGTTTTCATAATTACATTTTCACAGCTTCCCCATACAATGGAAATAGAAGAAGCAAGTGTAACAACTTTTCTTATTAACCACAGAAGATAAGAGTCTTCAAAAAATTCTTCATGAAAAAAAAAATGACCACAAAAGAATTCTAGACCTGATGATATCCTTAGAAAAGTTCATTCAAGTCCAGGTAAGAAAAATGAAGCAATCAAAACATAAACAGCTTGCCCGAACACATACCAGTAAATCAGTAGAAGAATCAGACTCCATGATTTCCAAGTTCAGAGTTCTTAGTCCAACCAACATCATGCCCTTGTCTATCCCTGATTCACACAGTAGCCGAGAAAATAGTCTTCTATGCCTAAGGTCTTAACATTTATATGTATGACACAGATAAAAAATGGGGGAAACTGGGAATGGGGAAGCTACTAACATCTGGGCATTAAGGGATGGTGTTTTCAGGGGACTTGGTGGGTGAAAGGAGCGAGCAAAAAAGAAAAAAAACTCATGGGCAACAGTGTAGTAATTGCCAAAAGCAGCTTTGCGGGTTAGGGGTTGGGGGTTAGGGGTTGGGGGCAGGGGAAGTGGAAGTAGAAGAGAGTAACAAGGGGAATAAACCATAATGGAAAAAAAATACAATAAAAAACAGACTATTTAAAAAACAAAAGAGATGGTGTTTTCAGATAATTTCCTTAGGTTTTCTTATGCTGGTCCTCTAAATGACCTCTTTCAATCCCCAATCTTGGCTCAGGGAATGGTAATTCAGTCGTGTTACAAACAAAAATACCATCTGCTTAACAAACTAAAATCTATATATTTTTAACTTTTTAGAAAAGATTTTATTCATTATTTTTAGAGAGAGGAAGGGAGGGAGGAAGAAACAGAGAGAAAGAAACATCAATGTATGGTTGCCTTTCACCTGCCTCCAGCTACGGACCTGGCTGGAGACCTGGCTTGAAACCTGGTTATGTGCCCTGACTGGGAATCGAACCAGCGAACCTTGAGTTTGCAGATCGGTGCTCAATCCACTGAGCCACACTAGCCAGGGCCTAAAATCTATTTTTTTAATAAAAGGAGATGAAAGGGTGCTAGTTTCCAAGTTGCCAGTGTGCTGACATTTTCCCACCATTCTATCCATCATCTCTCTTCCAAATGAAAAATGTCGAATGAAGAACTCTGCTCTGGCTTTCTGATATTCCTTCCAGAAACTATACAATTTGGCTAAGTGAGGACAAAGTAACAGTATCAATTAGTCCAGCTGAGTAGTTGGCAAGACCAGCTTTATAATGTTAAATTATTTTATGTATATTGGGCAGAAAATGAGACCATTAAACTTTACTGGAAAGGAATCAAGGATGAACATGGTGGCAAACAACAACAACAAAAAAATGGCATTCCTATTTCCAAAGAGCTTACTACAACCTCAAATAGAATTAAAAAATCTGAAGCTAGAAAAACAGTCAAAAGTCTAATTAATACGGGTAACTATATAAAAATAGCTATAGTAATAAGCATCTAACTGTACAAATAAACAGGAACTGTAATTTAGGTTAAGAACTTGATATAAAGTACATTATACTGGCAAACATCTGCACTGTAAGAACTATGATCAGTTTCCATTCAGGGTAACAGAAAGGGCTTCCCTATAAAGTAATAAAGCACAAAAACACAGGTACAGCTATTGAGCTCCTCAGAATAGTAACTAAAGGCAAGTTAATCATTTGCCAGTATAATGATTACTGGCATTATACAGATAACGGTTGAAATTATCCAGTTCCCCTTATACAATTCTCTCTCTCTTTTTTTTTAGAGATTTTATTTATTATTTTTACAGAGAGGAGTAGGGAGAGAGGGAGAGAGGCAGAGAGGGAGACATCAACGTCTGGCTGCCTTTCACCCGTCTCCAGCTAAGGAACTGGCTGGGGACCTGGCTTGCAACCTGGTTTGCAACCTGGTTTGTAACCTGGTTATGTGCCCTGGCTGGGCAATCGAACCAGCGACCTTTGGGTTTGCAGGCCATTGGCTTATGCACTGTGCCACCAGTCAGGGCACAATTTTTCTCACTTTTTAATAACACCATAGATCCTTTGGTATCTGCCATCGCTGACCTAGGAAAAAGGCAATATTTCTCAATATGGGACACCTACCATATAGAATGCTTATTTCCTAATTATTTCATATCATACTTTACCTAGAAGACTTGCACCTTGTATGGAACTAAACAGGGAGTAAACATTCATTTTATTATTTCTGATTTCTACAAAATCAAAATAGTTTAATGAAAATTTGTAATTCTCATATAGTTGTTAGATTGATCATTTTCAATTTACAAAACTACATATACCCAAAAGTTTAGGATGTCACATATAGTTATCTAAGAGCTGGAAACACAACTACTATTAGGCCAAGTTCTACAACTGTAGCATCCTCTTGATATCACACCACATGGAAAAAGCTGTATCTCACAACCACAGAGTGAGGAAGTAAAGGTGGTAAAGCCACCAAAAAGCTAGTGAGGACTTTAGAGCTATGGTTTCCTTTTGGAATTCTCCCATCTTTCTGTGAACTTAAATTTATAGTTCAAATGCTGGATTTAAGATACAGACTACTCTGCCATAATTTTTCTGGTCTAACATAATTGCCCTGCTTCATATTATCACCTATTGTACTAAAAAATAATTTAAGCATACCTAAATCAACTGCAGCCTTTGTTATAATCTTTGTTATAAATGCTATCACTTAAGAAAAAGAGTGGAAGCTGAATATTGTATTGTATTAATTAAACATAATTATTTTCTCAATTAAAAAATGATTCAGTAATGAGCTCTTTGTACATTTAGCTATAAAAGAACATGTACCCAAAGAAAGTGAGCAATAAATACATTGAGAATTAAACTTTAAATAAATAATGCAATGTGCTTAATATTTTACTGTTTAATAGTTATCTGGGTATCGGTTATAAATTTCTATCCACCAATATAAAAAAGAGTAGATACATTCAGAACCAGGAAAGATACGTAATAAGCTATGCAGATGATTAAAAAAATTGTTACCTGAGTAACTCAAACTCTCCCAAAACATATTTAAAATTAAAAATTAGAAGGTTTCTGGCTAGTGGTTGCAAAGAACTATTTATGCCCTAAGTGATTTCAATGGGACGTAATAGCAAATACCTTACATTTTAAAGGAAAAATGTTAGGGAACAATGGAGTCTTAAAAAAAAACAATGCATCCTGGCTGGTGGTACAGTGGATAAGATGCTGGCCTGCGAACCCAAAGGTCACTGGTTTGATTCCCCAGCCAGGGCACATGATCAGGCTGCAAGCCAGGTCTCCAGCCAGGTCTGTAGCTGGACACAGATGAAAGGCAACCATACATTGATGTTTCTCTCCCTTTCTTCCTCCCTCCCTGCCCTTCTCTCTAAAGATAATGAATAAAATCTTTAAAAAACAACAACAACGGTTCTACTCTTTGAATTTAATAACTGATAGCTAATTTTTTTTTTAAATAGCTAGGAACAAGGGTTGGTTTTTTAAAGAATTCCAAAATGCCATGAATCTTGAGGTATTTTTTTCAAAATTAAAAAATATTTATTTTTTAAATTTTTACAATAATCATAATCATTTCCTCCACAGCTTCTGGAACTGTTTGTATGTCCTTATTTAGCTGATGCATACAATTTATATACCAGCTTTTTATACACACACACACACTATGCATATGCTATAATAAGCTTAACACATTGTGGGGTCTCATAAACCTTTCTAAAGAAGTACACCTGTACTATAATGCTTCAAGACAAAAAATGATTATAAAGTACACAGAAATAATTTTAAATATTAAAAGCACTATAACCGGAACATTAGTCCAAAATATAATTCCTTCTAGAAAATATTTCATTCTGAGAAAAAGATCAATCAGTAGCATCATTTTTGCATTTCACATTTGCATTTCACCATGTGGGTTCAATTAATATTTTTCAATTAATACTTGATACAATATAAAAAAATCTAGACCTAAAATAAAAATTATTTGACTGACATTTAAAAATGCAATAAATAGTGTATCCAAACTCAAACATGAGTATTTTGAATTAACCTATAATTTAAAGTATTTCATATGTTTCATAATTTTCTTAAGAAAATAACTGCTATATAATCATTAAAAGGGGAAATCACTCTCTTTTGATAGCCAAATACATTTAGAGACTATTTCTAGTGTTCATGTTCATCTATTATACTTAGTGGATGATTTGATTTTGTTCCTTTCCACAAAGCTTAAAACCCAATCAGCAAAAGTGGCAGAGGACCTTAAGTCTATTTTTAGAACCCATAGGTAAATAAATAAGAGAATATCCCAGGTCCAAAATAGAACGCCACAAAACCATAAATGTATGCTTTGAAGAAAATGCCATTCATGCTATTAAGCAATGGAATCTTTCCTATAAGGCTGGTGGGGTTACATTTAAGTCAAAAATTTATCTATCCTATTACCCAGTGATTCCATTCCTAGGTATCTGCCTAAGAGAAATGAATATTTGTCCCCCCAAATACTTATACAGTAGTAATATATATAGCAGCTATATTCGCAATAGTGAATGTTCACAATATTTACTGAAAATGAAGCAAATGTTCATCTACAGGGATAGTATAAGTAATTAAATTGCAGTATATTTACATAATTGAATACTGCTCAGCAATAAAAATACTACCAATATACAAAACAGCATGACTAAATCTCAAAAATATACTGATGAATATAATCTATACCCTAATAGGAATAGTAATCGCACAAGTACACATAAATCAAAACTTATTAAATCATATAATTAGCCTCTGTGCATTACACTATATATAAATTTTAGTTCAATACAAGTAAAATGAAAGGATGCCCTTAATAAAAATTTTAAGCTCTGAAATTTAATTTAATTTACATAGATCTACTTGTAGAAACTTATCCTCTAAGGCAGGCTTGTAGTTATGTGCTTGTAAAAAATATACTCAAATTTACTTATCTATAGATTTTTAAAATATCTATACAATTGCTATTGAACATTTTAAAATTTTATTCTAATTCCCACAAAGCTATCAGTACAAAGAAAACTAAAGCCTTTGAAAAAAACAAATCCTTCTCTTCTGCCACCCAGCAATGCACTTAGATGACTCACCATTCTTTAAGTGCCCTAACTTCATCCTCTTAAGAGTCTGAATAAATTATTCCTACACACAATTTTATAAGTGGTACCTATTTAATTCATGATACCCTAGTCAGGAAGGTTAGGTACTTATTGAAGGCTACCAAACCAAAGATCAAAACTCATGGACTTGATTTCCATTTTAAGAACTATAATAATAAGATGACAATGCCTGGTCAATCATTTCAGTAGACTATATAATCAGAAATAACCAAAATATTAAAATATGTGACATGAGAAGCTTAATAATTTAACTTAAACTTGAATTCAATATTTTAAGAAATTTAGAAACTGACTAACCTTAGAAGACTTCCTCCGGCTTCTTCTTGTCCAAACTACCACCAGTTTATCTGGTTGCCTGACAAACAAAAACAGAGATTAAATATAATTTATCCTAAATCAGATTAAATGTAAAATTTTGTTCTAGTAATTCAAAAGGATAAATAATATCATTTGCTTTAGATTATATGGAGCAGTTACTCTTACAATAAAGCTTAGTCAAATAAATTATTCAATACAGCAGATGTTGAATACAGTTGTGACCTAATTTAAATGACTAATATTTCAGCCACATGTTTTTCTAAAAATACTTTGGTAAATAAATTTATTGGAACACCCATGTAAAATAAAAATACTTAGAACTGGTGACTATTTTTAAAAGACGAGCACAGATAAATCTTCTCCAAAACTGATACTATACTTCTAATGCATTTTCCACTTTAATTTGGAGAAAATAGGCATAATAATGACAATACCAGAATAATTTAAATCTCTGAGTTACACTACTCTGACATCTGTAATTCTTATGAACGATGCAGTTTTCCACATTTTTATAATCAGTCAGCTCAATTATCTTCATAAAAATAATACAGTACGAAAGTAGGCACAATACATGCTATTATTCTTATTCGATAAGCTTTAAAAAGTGGCAAAGTTAAATAACTAATCAAAAGCTCTGACAGAACCAAGACTGAAATACAGGTTATCTAATTCTCAAATCTCCCTTTTCTTTATCTTCTGGTAATATAAAGTAAAAAACAACAACAACAAAAAAATCTGACATTTTCAGCTAATACAACTAAGTTCTCTTTAGTACTCAGGGAAAACATAAATATTATGATGATCAGTTATTTTCCTTAAATTTTTATTTTAAAAGATTTTGGATAAAAGTTTTTTAACCAATAAGTGAATAACAGCATCATTTGGTGACCTTCATCACTTTCTACCCCTCCTCCATTTTACCCCAGAATCCCTCACTTTCATCAGATGACCTGTCCTCCTATTTCATTTAATTAAATATATACATACATAAGTATATATTATGTATGTGTTTATGTATAAAAATAAAAGGTTGGCCCTGGCTGGTAGCTCGGTGGATAGGTGCCAGCCTGCAAACCCAAAGGTCGCTGGTTCAATTCCCAGCCAGGGCACATACCCAGGTTGAAGCAGGGTCTCTAGCCAGGTCCTTAGTTGGACGCAAATGAAAGGCAACCATACATTCATGTTTCTTTCCCTTTCTTCCTCCCACCTTGCCCTTGTCTCCAAATTGATAAATAAAATCTTTTTAAAAATTAAAAAATAAAAATAAAAGGCCATCGGCTATAAACTTCTTACCAGTGATTCACTAATGTACCTATCCAAACAGAGAAGCTGTACAATGAAAAATACTAAGGAAGAACTGACCCAAAAAGTAGCACAGAAATAAAGTCATACTATCACTAAGGAGTACATTTGCCTAAGAGAAATTCCAGAAGGTTAGAACAGTGGGAGGCAGAGGAAATACTGAAAAGATAAGACTAAAATTGTTCCTGACTTGAAGAAAGGTTGGAGTCCTTAGAAAATAAATATTATCAAATAAACAGAGTAAACAAAAATAAGTCTAGCTGGTGTTTCTCTCCACACCATGACTCTCTCCTTTCTTTTTTTTTTTTTTTTTTTTTAAGATTTTATTTCATTATTTTTAGAAGGAGGGGAAGGCAGAGAGGGAGAGAGACATCAATGTATGGTCGCTTTTCACCTGCCTCCAGCCACAGACCTGACTGGAGACCTGGTTTGCAACCTTGTTATGTGCCCTGGCTGGGGAATCGAACCTGCGACCTTTGGGTTCGCAGGCCGGCGCCTTAACCACTGTGCTACCAGCCAGGGCCCCTCTCTCCTTTCTTAGAGCGTTAATAAAAGCTTCATTCTCCACACTTTCTTCTCTTTGTGAATATTTCACAGCCTCCATCACCGACCCTAACATTTTGGTGTATGGAAACGAGACATTCTCTCCTTTTCCCTCTCCTCTGTCTTCTGAGACCAGCGACTAGAGGAGCAGTGGGCAATGGAAACTCCACTCAGGCTAACACCCTAACCCTGTCTCTGTGGGGTTTGGAGAGAAGATTCTAATCCGTTTCCATCTCTCTGGACTCTATGGACAGTCTCCTCTTCACCCCCACACAGACAGCAATCGCACCAGTTTCCAAATATGGTTTAATTAACCAACTCTTTGGAATGTCCCAATCTAAAGAGTCATGCCTGAATTCTGGATGTCACCAGAAGGCCTTAAAAAACTAAGATTGACTTTTAAAGCCAATAAGAGCCCTTTGGAAAAATGGCCTCATACTTTGCTTTGTCATGTGATTCAGTCTTTCCAGCCACAGGCAGAAGATAACATTGGAGCAAACTGCAGCTTACACAAAACCAAAACTTCACTCACCTCATGTTACAATCACTCCCAAATCCCAGGGGGCCTCACAACACCAACTCCCACCCACCTTTTTATAATCCAATTACAATTCGTTAAAAGTTCAAATCCCCTCTCAAAATGAGTCTATATATACATACCTAGCAATCAAACTATAGGACAGAAAAAATTAAGAGAAAAATCATAAAAAACAAACCACCAACAAATAATTATACTAACAGCAACAACAGAGCCCAAAAGACAATGAAGGTAATGATCTTAAAAGTTGCTACGGTAAAGTAGCTGCCACCCTCTAGCTCTATACTAGCTAAATTACCCTTTAAGAAATAGAGACATACAAAGACTAACAGTTTTCAATGTATATAGATTCCAGATAAATAAGGAATGGAGTCGGATGCAAGAAGCAACATAAATAGAGTAAAACATTAATGACTGTTCATTTTAGTTGGTCATATCTGAAGAATGAATAAACAAAAAAATAAAAAGGAAGGAAAGTCCAATAATGAAACTATTTGGCTAAGGAGCCATCTGAACAAATGCACAGTGTTTCTGATGGTGACAGTAACCAATATGATATAAAGAGAAAAATGGTGGTTCTCCATCCAAGACTAAGCTCAAGCCAGTAGCCTGTTTTGGTGAGTTTTCCCACAGTGAGAGGCTGGGAGCAGTAGTAGAGATGCAGAAGTGGTTAATTACAGGTGAAATAAAAGAAAGTTTCTATGAAACATCAGAGTGTTAACCTAAGAATCCATGGAGAAACAAAACCTGAAAATGAAAAGCAACACACAGAGAAGCAGACGCAAACAGATGTGCGTGGAGATGGGAGCAGTATAGCACAGATGGGGCTGGGAAGAATGTATGATCAATGCTGGCAACTTAACAGCAGAGGAACTGAGCAACCCACAAGCGTGAGTTACCCTGTTTGAAAGCACTGGTGGCCTACTGGAACACTGTACCTGGATTACCACACTAACCTTTTCGCCATGTTCTCATTTCCAGCCCAACATTGTATTTCTTCATCGTATTTCTAACAGTACTTCTCTAGAAATGCTACAAAACCTTACTGCTTTTCCGTGTTTATTATCTTAAATTGGACACTTACACTGAAGGTACTACACAAACTGGCCCTTGCATTTTGAATTGAACAAATTTACTTGATCTAAACAATGCTGTATTTTATTTCAGTTTGAACTTAAACTTTATAAAACAGTTCTTTACAAATGCCTTTTAAACAAGGTCCATGCTGTCTGGATTACTAGAATCTCCAACACTACCAACTGCTTCACACCTGACCAGCTTCACTCTTTAAGCTGATCTATCCAGACCCAGTCTGCACTTAGTCCTGTGACACTCTGGCTTGTAAAATTACATCCACATTCCTACATAGGGTTTATAATGATGGCACTTTACCACCTGACACTGATCTACCTTTCTGACAGTATAACCTGCAAATATCTCATAGACAACCTGCCTTCCAACCAATCCCTGAACACTTACTCATCCAATTTTTTCACATCTTTGCATGTTAAACCTTTTTTAACTCCCTCTTTTCTCCCATTTGCTACCTGATCAACTCTTAATTCATTACTTCTTCTGTGAAACCTTGGCCATTTCTGACTTCATTCCCACCCCTTCCATATGCTAAACCTTAGGCTGAGTTAGCTAACTGCTCCTTCTATTGTATTTCCAGTAATACCTAAGATACACCTATATTTTAATATTTTATATGCCCGGTGCAATATTATTTCTAGCTCCTCCACTAAACTGTGCTCTCTTATCAACTATATCTTATTTATCTTTGTATTCCCAGCAACTAAAAAGAATCTGGTAAAGGTTGAGGTTCAATGGCCACTTGCTACTGAATGAACCTTCAATTTCATATAGGAATTCCCAATTGGTTAATTATAATTGATGATGTCCAACTAAAGCCATTGCTTATATAGTATATCTTTGCTTCAATTTGAGCTTTGCAGGGATTCTCACTTCGGCTGTACACTAGAACCTCCTAAGCAAGCTTTAAAAAATACTAATGCCATTGCCCTGGCTGGTGGCACAGTGGATAAGGCACCAGCCTGCGAACCCAAAGATCGCTGGTTTGATTCCTGGCCAGGACACATAACCAGGTTGCAAGCCAGGTCTCCAGCCAGATCTGTAGCTGGAGGCAGGTGAAAGGCAACCATACATTGATGTCTCTCTCCCTCTCTGCCTCTCTCCCTTCCCCTCTCTCTAAAAATAATATATTTTTTTAAATCTTAAAAAAAAATAAATACCACAGGTGATTCTAATGTGCAGCCAAGATTGAAAACCACTGTTTTAGAAGATGTGGGAAGCCCTCCCCACATCTCCTAACTTGAAACACTAGTGAAGCACTAGTTGTGATGGCAGTGAGGGTGCCTCCCCAAAAAAATATTGTTCTAGTGCCACCTACACTGTTGCCTCCTAATTCTGCTTCTGAATACCTCCTTCCCCTCAACTGACTCTGACATCAGTTTCCAGGATAGGGAAGCCTTTTACTATTAAAAAATCAGAAAGGGTAGTTTCCTAACCTATGCACGTAAGTTACAAACAGGTAAATAGGACATAAATTACTTATTTGGGAATGCCGCCAGATACAACTAAACTTTTTTATTATTCTAAGTCATGTCCCATTTTTTTAAATGTCTTTACTAGAAATCAATCCATCTTTACATTATCAGGGACATGGCAGAAGATTATAAAGCAAAGAACTGCACTGTGAGTTACTGTTTTTTATAGAAGAGTGCCAATAACCATATAATTAGCTGACCACAATTAATATTTTATGCATCCATGATGTACTAGAAAAGAACCATTAAATATTTACTTAGGTATTCCTAAGAGGCCAGGGACAAAGCGATCATGTTTTTCCAACTACCAAAGAACCTATAATTACACAATTTCCTTTCTATCAAAAATGTTAAGACAACCTCATAGAGTCCAGGTTTCAAAGAGAATTCAACAATCACACATTTAACAATTCTATCCCATTACCGAAATTAAGTAGCCAGGTAGCCCCACATATAATACATACACAGACTTATAATCAGGCAAATGTGTATATATAAGCAGTGTCTTTACATACATTTAAAATGCACAGACACACTCTCTGTGAAATGGATCTAAAGGACTCCATTGGAAAATTTGTAGCCTTTTGGTGGGCTTATTTGGGGAAGGAAACTCTGCATTTAAAAATAAAAATTTAACACAGTCTACCTTACCCTCAAAGTCCAAAGGAATAATTTGACTCTGAAGGTGTCAAGACTTAATGTCAAACTATGATCCTGATGTTGAATTCTGAAAAGCAGGAAGGAGGAAAGGAAAATGGAAGGGAAAAAAGGAAAAGAAATATCCAATGAATCAGATTATAAAGCAGTAATTTGTATCTTTCTTTGATTTGCATGTAGCTAAATGCCTCCTCTTGTTACTAGTGAGCTACTGTGTATCAAGGTAACGTTAAAGAAAAACATTTCTGGCTTAAATTTAAGACTTTTTACTACCTTCCACTCCCATGTGTATTATATACATGAGATGAGACTTAAAAAAAAAAAAAAAAAGCTGTGAGAAAAAAATCCAAAACTGTCAGGTGAGAACGAGTCTCATTACTTTTCCAGAATAATAAAAAACATTCAACAAATATTTTAGTGAATGCCTGTTGTGTTCCTGGCACTGTGCTGAGTAATGAATAGATATTATGGGTGAAAAGGGGCCACATACTAAAACTGACAAGCTCAGGAAAAGGCCTGCATGGTGGCCTTACAAACTGAGGGACCTAAAGTGACCACATAGGATGGTCTGAAATTAAAACTTTCTCACTAAAAGCAGGCAGACCGTATGTCCTACGTTAGAATCTTCCCTGACAAAGGTCAATCTTTACCTTAATTGAGCATGTATATCATCTTTATACTCTTACAATAACATAACTTTAGAATGTCAGATTTCTTTTCTCTGACCCCTCAAAGCACAGGCACCACACCAAAGGGAGACCACAATCCCCTTATTATTACTGTTACAGTGTTAATTGTTAACTATTAACTATCCTGTATCCATCCATGCAAAAGAAGTGCATGTCTATCATTTTACTTTTTATCCAATCTTACACGTACATACCCTGCCTCCACCTTTGCGTTTTCCCATCTCCCTAATCTATCACCAATGGATTTCATGCAACTCATATCTTCTCTTTTTTTCTCAAAGATTTATTAATTTTAGAGAGAGGGGAAGGGAAAGAGGAAGAGTGGGAGAGAGACATCAATGTATGGTTGCCTTTCACCTGCCTTCTGCTATGGACCTGGCTTGCAACCTGGCTTGCAACCTGGTTATGTGTCCTGGCTGGGAATCGAACCAGAGACCTTTGGGTTCACTGTGCCACCCACTGTGCCACCAGCCAGGGCTACATCTTTTCTTTTTTTGTAATGCACAAAATAGGGTGTAAAACCAACATTTTCTGAAGCATTTTCTCAATCTGTTGAGGTTTTGCTTCCCAGCAATTGTTATCAGTGTGACTCAGATAAACTCATAAAAATTCTTATAGGTTGACAAGATACAAAGATAAAAGAAGACAATCTAGTGGGGGGGGGGGGCAATTAAATCTAACCCATTCCAGGCACAACCTTGGGAAATGTGGGGAAAACAAAAGATTCTATATTCTGAAGGATATATATATATCCTGAGAACAAATATACACACTGACAAAAACAAAACAAAAATACCCTGCCCCAACTGTGAGATTACTTGATTTAGAACTGTAAAAAAGAAAAAAGAAACTATAATTTACAGCACTTTAAATATAAAGTCCAACAAAAGAGGAGTGACTAATTATACTACATTGTCCAATAGAAAACTCTAGAGCTCATAAAAACATTTTCTAAGCACATTTACAAGCATGGGACAATGTTTGGGATAGCATGTTAAACTTATTTATACCAATCATAATATTCTTCTACATCCATTAAGGAGGAAATACTTCAAAATGCTAACTGTAGTTACTACAACAAAGTAAAATTACATCTCATTTTAAGAATGCATTTTTCTGAAATTAATTTATATTACTTTGTGCTGGTGAGTTATTTAAATGTACTGTGATAAAGTTAAACAGTATTTTTAAGTTTGGAATTAAGGATTCCTAGACAGAACTAAATAATTTAATATTTCAGTTTCACTGAATTTAAAGAACTCTCAGAGAGCTGAGTGAATTTGTTTTCTAAAGCAACGAAAGTGTGGCAGGTAGTTTTTTGTCTTAAGGTTAATACCAATGTTCTGCAAAATCTGAGCTGACCCTAGGGGTAAGAGGTCCCACCTGACTTTGGAATCTTTCCCTATTCTACCTGCTGCTCCCCCAATTCCAGAGCCATTCTTCCCTGGGTATGCGGAGTCAACATGGTGTTCCATTACAGTCCAAACAGTAACAGCAAAGGCTCTTCAGATCACTCGTTCTTTTCTATATCAATTAAAATTCCCCTTCCCCCAGCATATCTTAGGAGGGTATTAAAAGGAAAGAAATCTGGGGAAACAATGTGTACTAACTTAGGAGATAGAAATTTGTAAATGAAGAGGCTTCCCAGATGACAGTACTAGATTGTTTTTTCTAGTTCTGGCACTAAGTGACTCTGGAAATGTCTCTCCATTTCTCAGACCCTATTCTCTATTTTACCAATTGAAGAGATTGCACTAAAGCCTCAGCTAGTTCTAAAATGCTATCAATGACTGTAAGATATATTGGCTTTAACTGGTTAAGTATTTGGTGGTTTAAAATGAAATGAGAAATTCAGGAATAAGGTAAAGAATTGGTAGAAGGAAATCATTTGCCTTCTATATTTTGACAATCTAGAAGTGGCTAATGTTACCAATTTTGAACAATATTATGAAGATGGAGGTAATGTTTTTAGCAGAGAATTAAACTTACAACCAAATATTCCTGCTCCGTGTCCAAAACATAATGTTACCCCGGAACTGTGTCAAGAAATCCCACCCAACCAACGACCAACTCGCCTGCTGCCACCGCCACCGCCACCACCACCACCATGGAGCTACATGATACTTCACACCACTGGAATGTGAGAAATGATTTGTTTCACTTCTGGAATACAATAGATAATAAAGGAGTAGGCCTTCTCCACAGCTGTTGGAGAGGATTCTAGAATGCAGAGGGCAAAATCATAAGGTAAAAGGACATGAAAGGACAATCAACCTGGAATATTGTCTCTAGACTGAGAAATGAGGAAGAAATAAACTTTGATTGGGTTAAGCCACTTGAATTTCTGGGTGTGCCTGGACATTAACTCCCCAACATGCTAGAAAATTCAGTAAATTAAAAACACACATACATAATAAACCGATTGGTGTCTTGTAGAAGCTTACTTTGCAAAGTGCTAAGACCAAATTTAACCTTTTTATGTCCTATTGGTTTTTGCTTATATAAAATCAATATTTCTAAAGATAAAAGACATTATACCTCTAAACTTAGTAATTAATTAAACCTCTGAGCTTTTCCTGAATTACAATTAAAGAGCCATAAGGCTTTAGAATCTAGGATATGCTTACAATGAGAAAAAGTTCAAAATACTAAACCTGAAGTTAATGTGAATAGGCAGTTCACCAAATAACAAGGTTATTCTTTTTAGGGGAAAGGGCTCTTAGCTATAACTGAACATTGCATGGTGGAATGCTGTGAATACTGAAACAAAAGGGGAAAATTGTTTTATCAGAGAAATACTCTCTAATTTTACTATGTCTCAAGTAATTATTTTTATCCTTCAGTAGGCACATCTGCCTCTTGTGTGTACTATCACTGCTGTAGCTCCCATTCATTATATTCCTTTATGCTTACTTCACAGTTCTTTATCAAGCTGTAATAATTAACTCAATAAGAAAAAATATATATAAGACAAATTAAACAAGTTAACATATGTAGGATGTATTTCTTTTCTGTAAAAATTAAAGGATAGTTTTATTAACAAAATATAAATCTTTGTCACTTAAATAAAAATGCATTTATTAAATTATATTTTGCATTTTCTCATCACCTTTAAAGTATTGTCACAGTGATTACTTTGGTTAAAAATATTTAACTGAGGATGCATACAAACTTTTGCTGACAAGTATTTCTAATATAACAGTATTTAGGGACAGCACCACCGAAACTGAGAAGGGCAGTTGGGCAGACTTGAGCTGAGTGTACTTTCTGACAGGCTACCAATAAATACATACACACCGAGATACATACATAGATAGTTCCAAATAATACTTTCCAATTTCCTTATTATTTTATAGACTCACCCACAATAGTTCCTTTAATTTAGCATATTATTTACCAATCCTTTTGTTTTTTTCTATTTCTGTTGGAATAAGCCTTACATGTCCTCACATAAATCTTAATATTCCCAAATTGTGTACTTGGCTCCCTGGAACTGATGTTAGTAGAAGAAAAAATATATCACTCAGACCATTCCCCAATCCCCCTAAATAATCATTTTCATCATTTCCTCTCAACACATTTCTGTAATTGCTTCAATTCTGCGTTTAGATAATTAAATGTGTCTGTCTTGCTCCTATCTGACTTGAAAGTTCTCAAGAGGTTTCCTGGTATTCACGAAGCATTTACTGGGAGGGAGGCAAGGAAACAGAGTATTATGAATGAAAGAATCGTGAAGGAATACAGATTCATGTTTGAATCTGGTTTCCCTTTCTCTGGTTGTATCATCTAAGTCTGAAAAGGTTTCTCATCTGTAAAATTAGAACCTCATAGGACCAATACAAAACTCAGATAAGATAATATAAGAAAAATGATCAGCTCAACAAATTCTCAAATAATGTTAGCAACCACCCCTTGTATATGCACAGAGCTTCCAAACAGCTTCATACAGTCACCCTCTTAACGGTGAATAGACAAAAAGGACTATCTGAGGAAAGCTTCTAATATTAAAGACAAGTGGCTGAAAAGAGAAAAAAAACTTGAAAGGTCAAAGACATTATCGCTAACATTACTGGAAATATAAAAACTATTGTGCCAATGAAAATATAAAAGAAATATTAAAGAATAAAGAAGTATTCTGGAAACTGTATTTTTTTTTTTTTTTTTTAATTTAGGAAAGCAAAAATTGAAGAGTTGGGAAATAAAGTTGAGGAAATTTTCCAGATCTAAAAAAGGGAACAGCCCTGGCTGATGTGGCTCAGTTGGTTGGAGTGTCTTCACATATGTTTGACTCCCAGGTTTGGCTCCCAGGCAGGGCACATAACCAGGTTGCAGGTTCAGTCCCTGCTAAGGGAACATGCACGAAGGCAACGGGTGGATGTTTCTCTCTCACACAGGTGTCTCTTCTATCTTCCTCTTTCTCTTTTTCTCCCTCTCTCCCTCTCCAAAAAAGCAATGAAAAAAATGCCCTCTGGTGAGGATAAAAAATAAAAATAAAGGAACAGATATATTAAAAGGGAAAGAGAAAAAAGATAAGAGGTAAGAAATTTAGATCAATCCAGAGGTTAATATCTAACAAAGATAACAGTAAAGAACAAAAAAGGTCTCAAGATGTCACCTACACTACAGGCCTGGAAAGAAACCTATTCAAAGTGGAGCAGGACCCTGAGGGCTCCAAGGATAATAGAAACTGATGAATCACCAATGTTTAACTATTTAGAGAGGGATTATGAAGAGGATAACAAAAAAAAGTTAAAGAATAATGATAGACAAATGGAGAAAACAGGCAAAAAAAATAAGTAAAATAGCTATTTTTAACACAAGAGTCAAAAGAAAAGAAATGTGATAATACCAGAGGGCTCAGCTGCAAACAATGCTAAGTCATAAACACAAATTTTGATTTAACTCTGAAGAATAGGAAGGATGGGAAAAAGAAATGAGGTAAGTGTGCTTTAGGGAGGAGGTGTTACAACAGCCGAATCCTCACCTACCATATCAAGAAGGTAGTAAAGTTTAAAATCAAAAAGGTTGAAAGAAAAAGCAGGTGAAAATATGTTATTAGACAATAAAATATCATTCACACAGAATACATATTAGCAAAGATATTATGAAAGTAGAAATCTCATTCAATGCTGGTGGGACTATAAAATGGTATAAATGCTGCGGAAAACAGGTTGGCAGTTTCTCTAAAAGTTAAACAAGAGTTTCTATATGATCCAGTAATTTCACTCCTAGGTATCTACCCAAAAACTTGTACATAAAAATTCATAGCATCATCCATAGTAACCAAAAGAACAAAAACAACTTGAATGTCCATCAACTGATGAACATATAACCAAAATATGGTACAACTATACAATGGAATATTATACAGCCAGAAAAAGAAATGACATACTGATATGTGCTACAAAATGGATGAACCTAGAAAACACTGTTAAGTGAAAGAAACCAGATACAAAAGACCACTTACTGTATGATCTCATTCACATGAAATGTACATAATAGGCAAATCCACAGAGACAAAAGTAAATATATGACTATCTGAGGCCTAGTGTAGGAAAAGCAAACATGCAAAATGACTATTACCAGAAACAGGATTTCTCCCTTGGGTGATGAAAATATTCTGAACCAGTAATAATAGTTGCACACTAATGTGATTAATTAAAACCCAGTTTAGCCCTGGCTGGTGGCACAGTGGATAAGGCGCCAGCCTGCAATCCCAAAGGTGGCTGGTTCAATTCCCAGCCAGGGCACATAACCAGGTTGCAAACCAGGTCTCCAGCAAAATTCCCAGCTGGAGGCAGGTGAAAGGCAACCACACATTGAGACATTGAAACCACGAAACTCCTAAAAGAACACATGGAGATTAAACTTCTTGACCTCAATCTTGGCAATTATTTTCGAATTTGACACCAAAAGCAAAGGCTACAAAAGTAAAAATAAAAATGTGGAACTACATCAAACTAAAAACTTTCTGCACAGCAAAGACTACTAAGAACAAAATGAAAATACAACAAAATCAAAGAAAATATTTTCAAAGAAGTCATACAACTCAACAACAAAATAACAACTCAATTTTAAAAGAAGCAGAAAAAACTGAATAGACACTTTTCCAGAGAATATATCCAAAAGGCCAACAGGTGCAGGAAATGATGCTCAATATCACTAATCATAAGAGAAATGCAAATCAAAACCACAGATATCACTTTACTCCTGTTAGAATGACTATTATCAAAAATAGTAAGTATTGGCAAGAAAAAAAAAAAAGAGGAGCCCTCATGCACTGTTGTTGGTAATAAACTGGTATTGCTACTTATGGAAAAGAGTATGGAGGTTCCTTAACAAATTGAAAAATAGAACTACCATATGATACATATTCCATTTCTGGATATACACCCAAATGAAACAAAATCAGTATCTTGAAATGGTATCTGCAGACCCCCTGCCATGCTCATCACAGCATTATTTATAATTTCATGTCAAGACATGAAAACAGCCTAAGTGCCCATCAATAGATGAATGGATAAAGAAAATGTGGTGTATTTATACAATGGTATATTATTCATTCATAAAAAAAGTAAATCCTGCCATTTGTGACAACATAAATGGAGGGCATTATGCTAAGTGGAAGAAGTCAGAGAAAGGCAAATAATGTATGTATGATCTCACTTATATGTGGATTCTTAAAAAAAAACCTCACAGATGGAGAACAGATTGATAGCTGTCAGGAGGAGAGGGGGTGGGGATGGGTAAAGGTAATCAAAAGTACAAACTTCTAGTTATAAGATAAATAAGTTTAGGGATGTAGTACAGCATGATGACTATGGTTAACAATGCTTTACTGTATATCTGAAAGTTGCTAGGAGAGGCTCATCCAGGTAGCTCAGCTGGTCAGAGCATCATCCTAACATGCCAAGGTTATAGGTTTGACCTCTAGTTAGGGCAACCAATGAATGCATAAATAAGTAGAACAACAAATCAATATCTGTCTTTTTATCTCCCTCTCCTTCTCTTTTCTAAATTCAATAAATAAATTTTTTTTAAAAAGTAATTTCTCATCACAAGAAAAAAATGTAACTATTTGAGGAGATGGATGTTAACTTATTGTGGTAATCATTTTGCAATATATACACATACTAACTCATTTTGTTGTATACCTTAAACTAATACAATATTATATGTCAATAAAAATTTTTAGAGAAGAAAATTTCGAAGAATTTAAAAAGTTAAAGGTTCTCAGCAGTTAAGGAAAAGCTTTTCCATTAGTAAAAAGAAATGTGAAAATCTGAACTAAAGGTAAAAATGTACATCTACTGGGTTAGAAAAGAATATAAGCTAAAACAGGAAAAGACATTTTTAAAAGTCTCTATCTTTAGTTCTTAACTGCATCTTTATATATTTAAAGAATTGATCATTACAAAAGACTCATTAGCAAATATTTTAAGTTTAAAGAATGAAGGTGAGAAAGGATTAAATAAATGCTAACAAGCTATAAGCTACAAGAAAATGCAGTCATTATTTTGAAGACCACATATCTTACTGAAGACCAAAAATATTATTATTCAGTTTGACCTTCCTTATTCACCAAGGCTCTAATTTAACTTGACCATCCCCAAAAAAGCCCACCCTCAAAAGGTTCACCAACACTGAGGCTATTTTTTAAAAGAAGAGTAGCAAGTACTTGCAGGGCATATGATATACTATATATATATATAACACTTGTGTCTTACGTATACTCTTTTTAAAAAGTTCACCCAAACCCCACAAATAGGTGATGAGCTGCTGGCCACGCTGCCCACAACACTAGGTGTCATTCAGATCCTGCAGGACCTGCCTCACACTCTGATTAGATATAATTATCCCTATTTTGCAGGTGAAGAAACTGAGGCATAGAGAGGTTAAGAAGCTTTCTGCAAAGGTGAGTCCAATAGGAAGTGGAGAGTGAGATGTGAAATGAGGCAGTTTAGCACCAGAGTCCATGCTCCTAACTCACTGTTCTATACTCAAGAATGCACTGCAGCCTCCATAAGGAATCCTAAAGATTTCCAAGCAGTGTTAGTATCTTTGAGAGGTTACACTTAGAAGGACAACATTTATTTATAAGCATAGATTTTAGTCTGCTTTTAAAAATGAGTTACATAGTCACATACTTCATATTATGTCTATAACATAGAACCTATTACATTTTCCAGCCATGTAAGATTTTTTTTAACACCAATATTTGACTTTTCACAAGGAATAAATGTTCATATTATTATGTGTTTTGGGATTCTACCTTTGCCTCTCAGATTGCCACAATTTTTAGTTCAAATTAGGTATTTTCATTTTCAGTTGCAGTGAAATGAATTAATCTGCCTCTCTATAAAGCTATTGTTTGGGTATCTTGATAATCTTTTCTTAAAAAGGAAGCAATTGCTTATGCATATCCTTACAACATTTTACAAATTATTTTATTACATGAACAAAGTTCTGTTTAGAGAAAACACACCAGCCTGAAATTAACCCAACCAATATTAATTTTTAATTCTTAGATAGGTCTACCAAGAGAATAGGTTTAAATAACAATTAATTATTCTTAGAAGTATGATTTTTCAGTTGCAGGAAGAATGTCACTATAAGCAAGCTCTTTATTTTAAAAAGTATAAAAGTAATAAAGTAAAAAGTTACATACGTGATAACTGAAAAAATATTTTAATGTTTTATTATTTAACATTATTTATAGCCTAATATAATGTTTCCAATGACATTATAATGATTAACCAGAATCAAACTGCTGTACTTCAAATAAAGAGATGAAATAATCATCTCTAAAAAATTAGCATAGATGACTCAAAAAGTAGCTCTAGTGAGGATGAAGACATTGATGTCAAAGATAGTTTGAAAACAGTAAATTGCTTAAAGGGAAGCATGACAATTAAATGTCATTTGTGCTTCTAATTAAAATCTTGAACCAGAAAATTTTTTTTCTTTTAATACAAAGGACATCATTTGGAAAATTAGTGAAATCTGAGTAAGGACTGTAGATTAGATAATAGTATTATACCAATGTTAATTTCCTGAATTTGATGACTGTGTGGTGCTTACATAATACATTTAGAGACTTCAATTCACTCTGAAATGAGTCAGAATAAAATGTATGTATATGCATACATATATATATGTATCTACACACACATAAGAGAACAATAAAGCGAAATGGTAAATCTAGGGGAGGAGTACATGGGAGCTCTTTGCACTACCTTTGTAACTTTTATATACCTGAAATTATAAAAATCAAATTAAAGTATCTTTAAAAAACTGTTTAAAGAAATTTGGTGGATTTTATTTTTATATATTTAGTTTTATACACTGTGACTTTAACTATGAGCCAGCAAAATAATCTTTTTCAATGAATCTTCAATTAGTAAAATGCTGGTGGTGGAGAATGATCTCATATTAAGAATCACCTTACATTGAGGCATATACGAACTAACCAGCTTCCTGATAAATAGCCCCAAGGCTAATGAAAACACCCAGAACTAAGCCCTGGATGGTGTGGCTCAGTGATTGGCACCGGCCTGCAAACCCAAAGGACATTGGTTTGATTCCCCAGTCAGGGCACATAACCAGGTTGCAAGCCAGGTCTCCAGCAAAATTCCCAGCTGGAGGCAGGTGAAAGGCAACCAAACATTGATGCTTCTCTCCGTTTCTTCTTCTCCCCCTGCCCTTCTCTCTGAAAATAATGAATAAAATCTTTAAAAAAAAAAAAAGAAAGAAAATAACCAGAACTAGTTTCTGCATAATAAATAAAAAATGTTACGATAGTACTTTTTGATAACTTTTAGACGCATAAACAACACCCATCAATCAGCAGTATGCCCTCAGCTTAAAAGATATACAGATGGGCCCTGGTTGGTAGCACAATGGTTAAGGCGCCGGCCTGCGAACCCAAAGGTCACAGGTTTGATTCCCCAGCCAGGGCACATAACCAGGTTGCAAACCAGGTCTCCAGTCAGGTCTGTGGCTGGAGGCAGGTGAAAAGCAACCATACATTGATGGCTCTCTCCCTCTCTGCTTCTCTCCCTTCCCCCTTTCTAAAAATAATGAAATAAAAAAATCTTTTAAAAAAAATAAATAAATAAAAGATATACAGATGGCCAATGAGCACATGAAAAGATGCTCACATCATTTCCATTAAAGAAATGGAAATCAAAACCAAATGACATTAGTTTTCACACCCATAAGAATGGTTATCATAAAAAAGAAAAAGAAAGGAAAGAAAAGGAGAAGTGCTAACAAAGACACAGAAAAACTGGAACCCTCTGCATTGCTGATGGGAATGTAAAATAATATAGGCACTGAGAAAAAGTTTGGTGGTTCCCCAAAAATTTAAACACCATGTTCAAAACAGCATTATTCATAATAGCCAAAAGATGGAAACAACCCAAGCATCCATCAATGGAAGAATGGATAAACCTTATTTACATGCAATAATGATCCTTGTCCCAAAATGGACAAAAGTAGTATATACTTAAAATGAAATATATTCAGCCTTAAAATGGAATATATTCAGCCTTAAAAAGAAATAAAATTCTATACCTCAGACAAGGGTTTGATCTCCAAAATATATAAAGAACTAATGTGACTCAACACCAGGGAGACAGACAGCCCAATTCAAAAATGGGCTAAGTACCTGAAGAGACAACTCACTGAGGAAGATATACAAAGGACCAGAGGCATATGAAAGAATGCTCAACATCACTAGTCATCAGAGAGATGCAAATTAAAACCACAGTAAGATACCACCTCACCCCTGTCAAAATGGCAATCATCAACAAATCAACAAACAAGTGTTGGCGAGGATGTGGGGCAAAGGGAACCCTCATGCACTGTTGGTGTGAATGCAGGCTGGTACAGCCACTATAGAAAACAGTATGGGGTTTCCTTAAAAAAATAAAAATGGAACTGCCTTTTGATCCAGCAATTCCACTACCTGGACTATACCCAAAGAATCCTGAAACACCAATTCATAAGAACCTATGTACACCTCTGTTCATAGCAGCACTATTTACAATAGCCAAGTGCTGGAAACAGCCTAAGTGCCCACCACTGGATGATTGGATCAAAAAACTTTGGTACATTTACATAGTGGAATACTACACAGCAGAAAGAACGAAGGAACTCCTACCCTTTGCAACAACATGGATGGAACTGGAGAGTATTATGCTTAGTGAAATAAGCCAATCAGTGAGGACAAATACCATATGATCTCACCCATTACAGGACAATAATGAACAAAACTAACAACAAGCAAAACAGAACCAGATATATGAATACAGTAAATAGGCCTCAGTAGTCTGGGGGAAGGGGGTTGGGGAAAGGGAGTAGAAAGAGGCAAGGAAGGGGAGCAGTTTAGACAAGAACCTAGTATAAAAGAACCATGGACATGGACAACAGGTGGGATTGACTTTGGGGGGAATGGGTGGGTGGGGAGGGGGACAGAGGGGAGCAAAAAGGGGATGGATGTAATACAACAATAATAAAATGTTTAAAAATTTTAAAAAAGAGACAAAATTCTGACACATACACTACAACATGGAAGAATCTTAAAGTCATTATGTTAAGTGGAAGAATCCAGACAAAATAATGGATCCTATGATTCCACTTATATGATATAAAAGGGGTAGGAAATTCCTTTTCTCCTTTCTTCTTGCCTGCCTTCTAATGGTAGAAACTAATAGGAAGCCACCTAACATAGTCTGAGAAACATATTTTGCACAGTTCCAGGCCCCAGCATCAGAGAAGAATACAGAAAGGTATATTTAGAGCTAAAAGAACAATAAAGAATCAATGCATACTTAAATTAAAGCTTGGATAGAGAGAGAATTCTAGATTCAGAACCATTTTCCCTTATACTTTGAAGCCATCTGCTCTTTTTCCTTCTGTCTATACCACATTATTCACCTAAGTCTAATTCTTGCTATGGTCCATTAGATACTCCTGTTTCACTACCTACACAGACCAATTTAAAAACCAACAATTTACACTCATTTTCTTATTACTAAAATAGTAAATGACTTAGTAATTAATATATAATATAAAATATACTTTAAGAAAAATAAGATCATATTATACTACTTTGCAATTTATTGTCTTTTGTCCATCAAACATTTCATGAACTTTTTTAATATAGTAAGTATTCTTCCACACTTTAATGACCACAAAGCATCCCCTCATATGGATGGCAGGAATTAACCAATCCTTTACTTGTAAACACTATTATTATTCAAGTGTTTTATGATTATGAATAACACAGAATAAACTTTCTTATAGATGAATATTTGCATAAGCCCATGAGTATATTTTTTTAGGGTAAATTTTCTAGAAATAGAATTACAGGGTCAAAGCTCATTTAAGGCTTTTAAGACATAGTGCCAAACTTCCATTCAAAAGATCATACTACTATTTTATATTTCCAAAATACAAAAAAACCAAAATTATTTCACACTACAGCCAACAACAAATAACATTATTCTTTTATGAATATGAAAAATATTATAAAATCTTATGGAAGCACATAAAACAAATCACAACAAGTGGAAAGGCATATCACATTCTTAGCTATCCCACTTCTGACATTATGGCAATCTATATAATCCAATCTATATAATCTTCCCAATGCAAAACAAGTAGGTTCTGGAAAATGTACAGTGTGTTTTAAACATTGCCTGGTTTTCTAAAAGTTCAGGGAATTCTCTAAGAGCCACACCTCCAACTTCCCCCATTCACCTACAAAAAAGGCAAGGGGTGAGGAGTGCAAACCAAGAAACTACTTGATAGGAATGCTGGGAGCTCTGGTCTGTAAGTGAACAGGAGAAAAGTAATGCCTGGAGGGCAAATGTCAATACCAGCACTGCAATTGGGATAATAAGGTTAAGACCAGAAGGAAAATGGTAGAGCTGAAACTGATGCTTCCCCATTGAGCCTGGCTCTTTTGAAGATGGCTAATGTGGTCCCAAGTCAATAGTACTGCCATATCCCAGGACAAATCTTGGGAGGACAGAACCCCCAACTTAGGTTCTCATAAGTCACACAGACCAAGGGAAAACTATCTATATCTATATATTTAAAGATCAATAACAACTGATTCAGCAAGCGAAGTTTAAATACCTATCCCAATAGAAGAACACTTATTTTAAGGTGTTCATATGTATTTTTTAAAAATACATGAGACATTCAATTAAACTGCACAAGTGTTTATGCATAATGAGCTAAATGCAAGAATGACCACCAAGTTAATGATAGTTATCTTCAGGTGATTTTAAATTTCTCCTTACATTATTACATGTTTGAATTTTTATAATGAGTATGTATTTTTTTAAACCAATAACCATTTTTTAAATTTTATTTTATTTTTGTTATATTACATCCATCCCCTTTTTGCTCTCCTCTGTCCTCTTCCCCACCCACCCACTCCCCCACAAAGTCAATCCCACAGGTTATCCATGTCATTGGTTCTTTCATACTAGGTTCTTGTCTAAACTTCTCCCCTACTTTGCCTCTTCCTACCTCTTGTGCCACCCACTTCTCCCCTGCCCACTGAAGGCCTATTCATTGTATTCATGTATCTGGTTCTGTCTTGCCTATTGTTTGTTTTGTTCATTATTGTCCTGTAATGGGTGAGATCATATGGTATTTGTCCTTCACTGACTGGCTTATTTCACTAAGCATAATACTTTCTAGTTCCATCCATCTTGTTGCAAAGTTTAGGAGTTCCTTCTTTCTTTCTGCTGTGTAGTATTCCACTGTGTAAATGTACCAAAATTTTTTGATCCAATCTTCCAGTGGTGGGCACTTAGGCTGTTTCCAGCACTTGGCTATTGTAAATAGCGCTGCTGTGAACATAGGGGTACATAGGTCCTTACGAATTGGTGTTTCAGGGTTCTTCGGGTATAATCCTAGTAGTGGAATTGCTGGATCAAAAGGCAGTTCCATTTTTAGTTTAAGGAAACTCCATACTGTTTTCTATAGTGGCTGTACCAGCCTGCATTCCCAACAATAGTGCACCAGGGTTCCCTTTGCCCCACATCCTTACCAACACTTGTTGTTTGTTGATTTGTTGATGATTGCCATTTTGACAGGGGTGAGGTGGTATCTTATTGTGGTTTTAATTTGCATTTCTCTGATGGCTAGTTCTGTTGAGCATTCTTTCATATGCCTCTGGGCCCTCTGTATGTCTTCCTCAGTGAGTTGTCTGTTCAGGTCCTTTGCCCATTTTTTAATTGTGCTGTCTGTCTCCCTGATGTTGAGTTGCATAAGTTCTTTATATGTTTTGGAGATCAAACCCTTGTCTGATGTATCATTGGCAACTATGTTTTCCCATACCATCGGTTCCCTTTGAATTTTGCTGGTGTTTTCTTTAGCTGAATGGAAATTTTTCAATTTGATATAGTCCCATTTGTTGATTTGTTCTTTTATTTCCTTTGCCCTTGGTGAAGTATCAGTAAACATATTTCGGTGTAGGATATCAAAAAGTTTACAGCCTATATTTTTCTCCAGGACCTTTATGGTGGCACTGCTTATGTTTAAATCCTTTATCCATCTTGAGTTTATTCTGGTGTATGGTGTAAGTTGGTGGTCTAGTTTTATTTTCTTGCATGTGGCTGTCCAGTTCTCCCAACACCATTTGTTAAAGAGACTATTTTTACTCCATTTTATGTTCCTCCCCCCTTTGTTGAATATTAATTGACCATAGAGTCCTGGGTTTATTTCTGGGCTCTCTATTCTGTTCCATTGATCTATATGTCTATTCTTATGCCAGTACCAGACAGTTTTGATTACAATAGCCTTGTAGTATTGTTTGATGTCCGGTATTGTGATTCCTCCTACCTTGTTCTTCTTTCTCAAGATTGCTGTGGCTATTCATGGACATTTTTGGCTCCATATAAATTTTTTAAGTATTTGTTCTATTTCTGTGAAGTATGTCATTGGTATTTTAATTGGGATTGCATTGAATCTATAGATTGCTTTGAGTAGTATGGACATTTTAATGATGTTAATTCTTCCCATCCATGAACATGGTATATGCATCCATTTATTTGTATCTTTATTTTTTCTTCATTGTTCTGTCGTTTTCTGAGTACAGGTCTTTTACCTCCTTAGTTAAATTTAATCCTAGGTACTTTATTTTTCTTGTTGCTATGGTAAATGGGATTTATTTTCTAGTTTCTATCTCTGATGTTTCATTATTGGTATACAAAAATGCTTTTGATGTCTGGATATTGACTTTATATCCAGCTATTTTGTTAAATTTGCTTATTAGGTGTGTCGATCTTTGGTTCTGAGGTGGGTCTCTTGAAGACAACATATATGTGGGTCATGTTTTCTTATCTATTTTGCTACCCTATGTCTTTTGATTGGCACATTTAATCCGTTTACATTTAAGGTTATTATTGATTGATACTTATTTATTGCCATTTTCCCACTTTGTACCTGTGTTCCTCTTTGGCTCCCTCTGTTCCTTCATTTTTATTTCTTTATTTATTTTTAAAGCAGACCCTTTAGCATTTCTTGCAATGCTGGTTTGATAGAGATGTATTCTTTTAGCATTCTTTTGTCTGGGAAACTCCTTATTTCTCCTTCCATCTTGAATGAGAGCCTTGCTGGGTAGAGTATTCTTGGTTGCAGGCCTTTGTTTTCCATTACTTGGAATACTTTTTGCCATTCCCTTCTGGCTTGAACTGTTTCTGTTGAATAATCTTCTGATAGCCTTATTGGAGCCCCCTTATATGTTATTTGCTGTTTCCTCTTGATGCTTTTAGAATTCTCTCTTTGTCTTTGAAATTTGCCATTTTAATTATAATGTGCCTTGGAGTGGGTCTGTTTGGGTTGATCTTCATTGGGACCTCTGTGCTTCCTGAACTTGAGTAATGTTTTCACTCATCATGTTAGGGAAATTTTCTATCATTACTTTTTTGAATAGGTTTTCCATTCTTTGTTTCTCTTCTCCTTCTGGTATCCCTATGATACAGATGCTATTAGGTTTCATGTTGTCATGCAGCTTTCTTAAAACCTCTTCATTCTTGTTCAGCCTTTTTTCATTCTCTTGTACTGTCTTGGAATAGTTTTCTACATTGTCCTCCAACTCATTGATCCAGTCTTCTGCTTCCTCTAGCCTACTGTTGATTCCTTCTACTGTATTCTTCAATTCAGAAATTGTATTTTTCATTTTCTCCTGGCTCTTACTGATAGTTTCTAAGTCCTTTTTGATGCTGGTGTAGCTCTCAGTAAGTTCCTTGTAACTTCCCTGGAGTTCTTTGTAGTTCCCCTGGAGTTGTTTATAGTTTTCTTTGAGCTGGCTGAGCTCATTGAGCTCCTCTATCATCATTATTTTGAATTCCATTATCTGATAGTTTATTTGTCTGTTTCATTTAGTGATCTTTCTGGGGATTCTTCCTTTCCTTTTGGTAATGGAATGATTCTTTTTTTCCCCATTTTGGGTGTCTGTTGTTGCTTGTTTTTTTTTTTTTTCTTGGATTAATCTGCTTTGCTTCCCTGCCTTTGTGGGGCACCCTTCTATGTTAGGAGATTTGTGGAGTTCAGTGTTGCAGTCTCCTAGATTTTCTCCACTTGTTGCTCTTGGAGCAGCCTTTAGGTTGTTATCTTGGGCTGTCTGGTTGTATTTTGGATTAGTTGTGTATGCTGCTCCTTTCCTTCCAGTTGGCTGATTATAAGATACTCCTTCTATCCTTTCTCATACACTGTTTTTGAGCTGCTGCTAAAACAGAACCACCAGTCCAGGCAAAATAACCAGACCTTCAGAGATATCTTTCTCTTTTACTCCCCCTTTCGACTGCCTATGAACGTAATTATATACCCATATCCTCCAAGGTAACCCCCGCTCTTAATCACACCCTCAGCTGCAACTGAGCCAGTCTTAATAGGGATATAGCTATATTAAGACTGTTGTACGTGGGAAAAAATGATTAAGTTGATTAAAATATAGATAATTTTGAAGGGTGCTGAGGAGTAGCAAAAATAGCAGGGCTATGAGAGAGAAAACCAACTTATCTATTCTATAGAAATGAGGAGAGGGAGAATCAGAAAGCCTCAAGTACGAGTGAAAACTATAAGCCTATATATATATATAGTTGCTGCATGTACCTCCCTGTTGGCCCTTAATAATCCCTGATTGGTCCAGGTCTGGCTGGTGCACTTCCTCACTTCCCTGCTCCTGCTCCTGCTCCTGCTCCTGCTCCTGCTCCTGCTCCTGGTCCCTGCAGACCTCTCCTCCTCTGTCTCTGGCCCAGTGAGAAAGAAGCTTCCTCTCTCTCAGTCTCCGGAATGAATGAGTGCCTCAGGCAGTCTCTCCCCTGCAGGAGTTCAATCCCTCATTCCCTCCTGCGTTTGACCTTGCTGCCCACACTTCATGGCTCAGATTTCTCGTCGCCAGGGAGCCTGGAGCTGGCTTCAGTTAGAGATGCCCCTCTGGGTAGAGCTGCCACTGCCCAGAGCCGATCTTTGCCTGCCGGCCAGTATGGAACCTGAAACTGTCTCACCTGTTCTCCTGTAGGTCTCTGCTGCCTCTGGGCTGTGCTCCCCTGAGTCCAGATGCTGACAGCTCCAATTCTTAGGAACCTGCAGATATCTTATACTCCCTATTGTATCCTCCAGCTGCTCTGGTACTCGAGAACGCCATCAGCACTGCTCTCTACTCTGTCGCCATCTTTCCTCTCTGAGTAAGTATTTTGAAATCATGAAAGCTACTTTCTCTATAAGGGGGAATATTTCAGTGGTATTACTAGCCATTTATTCACTCTTTCATGAAAACTTACTCATATTCTTTGCCTGTTTTTCTACTAGTATGGTAATCTCTCTATTGATAAATTTTCTGCAGTTTGCTGATTGACTTCCAATCTTGTTTATAATGTTCTTAATACTATAAATCTTTAAATTATTAACTAGTTAAATATATCAATATTTTAGTTTATGATTTATATTCTGATGAATTTTAAACTTCAATCTCTTTTGCTTCTCCATCAATACTTAACATCATAAAAAGAATATGAAAGATGTTAGAAAAGAGATAGTTTATAATGTTCTCCATTTTTCCTTCAATTTCTCTCATTTGTGGCTTAGTAACTACATGCTGACAGATTATCTTTGTGGACTTAAAAATGCTCATATACTATGATATAAAATTTACTTTTGCAATTATAAAGCAACTCAAGGACCATTGAATTAATCTGGATCAGGAACACTGTTCTCACTAACAAGCTGATTAATTAGGCATCTTCATAAACAGTATCACAGATAAGCAGGAAGTCAGATTCAAAAATCATCATAGGGCTAGGCATCTACTTCTGAAAAGACATAGACATAATTCTCCCTATTCTTCCCACTAAGGACAACTAAAAACTTTGGAAATTATTTATAAAAGAAGTGAAAGGTGACTCTGAAGAATGGAAAGAAGAAGGTAGACCAGCTAGGTAACTCAGCTTCAAATATCACAAACTTGGAGCTAAAGAAACCAGCAACCCCAAAATACAAATAGTTCACACATAAAAAGTCCTAAATAAAGTTAAAGGACCAGGAAAAGGGCAGTCTGACAAGACAAAAGCTTTTAGAAAGTAATTACTGGCCCTGGCTAGTGGCACAGTGGATAAGGCACCAGCCTGTGAACCCAAAGATCGCTGGTTCAATTCCCCAGTCAGGGCACATAACCAGGTTGCAAACCAGGTCTCCAGCAAAATTCCCCACTGGAGGCAGGTGAAAGGCAACCACACATTGATGTCTCTCTCCCTCTCTGCCTCTCTCCCTTCCCTTCTCTCTAAGAATAAGAAATAAAATCTTAAAAAAAAAAAAAAAAAAAAGGAAAGTTAATTACTCTCTGTCAGCCAAACACCACAGAAAATCCATGCCGCACTCCCCACCTCACACCCACCTATGTCAGCAAAGGCCGACTGAGGTGCCTTGACTTCCACTTTTGTGAGACTGTATCAAAATGCCCACTAGGGTGTTGTCAACAGAGGCTAAGCAGAGAGCTAAGATTTTTCATCTCCGCCAGGCAGTATCAAAGACTGACGTACCTATAGCGTCAGTATGTCAGTGGAGACCACATGGAAAACTTGGACTCTCATCAACACCCAGCAATAATGAAGTTCTTCACTGACCTCTGTTGACACCTGATTGAGTCAAGGGGGTTTCCTGTTGTTTGAGTAGGGTTGTGAGTTCTCAATACTACTGGGTAATGATGAAAGTTCTGACTCTTCATTCTGACACTAACCAGTGGGGAGTGAAAGCAGCATCTCACAGCTGGATGTGGGTGATAGATTATGTGGCTAGAGCAGCCACTAAAAAAAGCTGTAACAAAGAGATACTCAAAAACACTATGAAGCCCTGGCTGGTGGCTCAGTGGATAAGGTGCCGGCCTGTGAACCCAAAAGTTGCAGGTTCGATTCCCCAGCCAGGGCACATAATGAGGTTGCAAGCCAGGTCTCCAGCCAGGTCCATAGCTGGAGGCAGGTGAAAAAGGCAACCATACATTGACTTCTGTCTCTGTCTCTCTCGGCCTCTCTCCCTTCCCCACTCTCTAAAAATAATAAATAAAATAGTAAAAAAAAAAAAAAAAAAAAACCACTATGAATTTAAATAAATTCCAAAACTTGTTCAAGAAACCCACAATAAATAAGGGAAAATAAAACAGAAATAAAAAACAAAACCAACATGACAAACATTAGACCTAACATATCAATACTTACATTAAGTCTAAATAGTTTAAAATCAAAACCTAAAAGATAAAGACACTGGCAAACAGATTAAAAAACATGACTCAATTATAGGCTATCTACAAGAAACTTACTTCAAATGTAACAATAGAGCAAACTAAAATTAAAAATATAAATGTGATTAATTTTAATTTTAATTTTAATTAATGTGTGTCTGATATAATTATCAGACACAGAAAGGAACATTATATATAATAATTAAAAGGAAGGCACACCAAAGAGACATACAATTTTAAATGTGTATACACCAAAAAAATCAACCTACTAAATATATGAGACAAAAACTAATAGAACAGAAAAGAAACATACATAAAACTACAATTATATTGGAGACATCAACTCCATCTGTCAACAATAGATAAATTAAAAAATCAGCCAAGGGTGTAGAAGAACTTAACACCATCAACCAACAAATGTAAATACATACGGAATACTCTATAAAATAAGAACAGAATATAGTACATTCTTCACAAGTACCATATACATTCTTAAGAATATAGAGGAAGATAGATCATAGCAGGACCATAAGCCACTTAACATGAACCTCAACATGTGATAGCTGCTTATGCTACAACTGTAACAAAGATTATTGGGGGAGTTTTGTTCTTGACTTAAATGTCCAACTAATACTGACCAATCAACTTTAACTGGATCATGAGCTTCAATTTTCGGAGTCATAACTACATAGAAACTAACATGATAAATAATATAAAGCCAGCGTGATTTTAACCTGTGAAAAACTTAGTAAAAGCATTATTATCCAAAGAAAATAAAATACGCAATTGTTCCCAGTCACAATCAATGTAATTAATATCACAGCTACTACCACATACCTTCTCATATCAACAGTATTTAAAATTTTGCCTTATAAAATGTGTAGATGTCTTAATGTGTTTTAACTTATTTAAAATTCTTTATACCAAAATTGTAGTTTTAAATAAAAATACAGGTTTTTGAAACTTGAAGAGTTTAACTAAAAGCTCTAAAAGTCCAGAGATCCCAAGAAATCAGTAGGCTCTGAATTAGAGTAAACTAAAGGAAAAAAAAAAAAAACCTATCAGTTTACTTCAATGATAGGAGAAAGCAATGTCCTCTCTCATATGTCAAAACCCTTGAAAAGATCAGACAGGGGAGTCCATAAGGAGTGGTTTTCTAGTCCCTTCCCTATAACCACAATACAGCCTTTTCAATTCCTAATTCCTACCCTGATTTCTCCCAGTATGCTAACAGCAACCCATACTGCGTCTGGAGCCTTACCAAACCTACTGCCAATACCCCTTCCTCTTCCTAAAGCACTAGGCTACAAAGGTCACATCAACAATAGAGTTTTTGAGAGCTGCAATTTAACTTGCAGATCTTGCATGACCTTTTAATTTTACAGTTGTGTCCAGGTGCACAAGAAGAGGGCCAAGCTAGAAACCGGGGCTCCTGACTGAAATGTTCTTTCACTTTGCAAGCCTTGCTTACTTAAGAAATAAGGTCATATGCCATGTTGCCTCCATCATTTTACTAAATCCTAAAACCTCAGTTTTGGAAAATATATTAAAGATCATCTATATCATAGTCTAAACACCTACTTAGTCTAGACACATGAATCCATTCTATGCTATGCCTGCCAAGCCATTACTCAGATCCTGGCTACAGGGAATCACTATCCCCACCCAGACTGCCCAGTCTACTTTCAGACAACGCTGATTCTTCCTCATGCTGAGGAAAACCTGTTACCCTAAAACTTCTATCCATCTATCCAATTCTAGCACTCGTTGCCAAACAGAATATATATACCTCTTTCATTTCTAAGAACAGACTTTCAGATACTTTAAAAAGCCACTCTATACCTTAAAGTGTTTTCTCTTCTGTAAACTAAATATCCTCAACTCCTTAAATTTAACATTGTGTAACTGTGACCCCCACCACCACCTCGGACACTTGCCTATGAATAAATTCCAACTTGCTTATAACTATTTTAAACTAGAATGTCTAGACTGAAGCTAATACTTCAAAGGTGGTCCAACTAGAGAAGGGTCATCTATCTAATCTCTTTCTTACAGACCTCCATTAAGGCAGTCTACAAATAGTTCTTTTTTTAAAGATTTTATTTTTTTTAAGATTTTATTCATTATTTTCAGTAGGAAGGGCAGGTAGGGAGGAGGAGAGGGAGAGAAACATTAATGTATGGTTGCCTTTCACCTGCCTCCAGCTATGGACCTGTCTGGAGACCTGGCTTGCAACCTGGTTATGTGCCTTGGCTGGGAATCAAACCAGTGACCTTTGGATTCACCTATCCACTGAGCCACCAGCTAGAGCTAAATATATTCTTAACAGCCATATTACACCAGGCTCAGTAAGCTTACCAACTGAGTAAAATCCTTTATTTATCTGTTAAGTCTTTTCCACTAAACACTTACATGACAGGAATATTTTAGACTCAAAAGCACAGCTTTATGTTTATTATATTCAATGTAACCTTATTAAATTTAAATTCAGTCCATGATTCTATACAACTGAGATCTTTTGAAATCCTGGCTCTCAATTCACATACCTACTATTCTCATAGCTCACTATGATCTGAAAATTCAAAACATCTTCTGTGTTGCCTGAAAGTAAAATAATTGATAAAAATAAACAGAGCCCTGACCATTGCAGCTCATTGGCTGGGCATCATCCCACAAAACAAAAGGTAACCAGTCTGTTTCCCAGTCAGGGCACATGACTGGGTTGTGGGTTCAGTCCCCAGTCAGGGAGTGTACAAGAGGCAACCTTATCAATGTTTCTCATATCAGTGTTTCTCTCCCTCTCTTCCCCACTCTCTAAAACAAACAGTCTTTCAAAAAATAAGTAAATATACAGAATAAAGACAAACACCAAGTATTGTGGTAAGAACGCAGAAATGTTTCTTTGGATTTAATATAAATTATCCAGTTTCCAGAACCTATTTTTTCATCTTGATATCACACTGGAACTTAGCAAACCCTTTACTGAACTATAAATATGTTATGTTTATCACATTTGCTTCATCTCACAAAGAAGCAGATGTGTCAAAAAATGAACTCAGGTTTAACATGATTTTTTCTTAGTGATATCATAGTGGGTTCTTTCATTATTAACTGCTTAAAAATAAATCATGGTTTCTGTCCTCCGTCTTCCTAATTTGTTTATTCTTAGCTTTAAGTAAAACAATCAAACAACACTGCAACAAAATTATCCTTGCCCAACTCAAGGTTTCTTCTCTAGATCTACTCTGATCCTCTTAGTTAAAAATCACCAGCGGATGGTGATTTTTCTCTTTCTTCCCTTCCAACTTTCTGAATAAAGAAGACTTACTGAAATTTTCTTTTTAAGTCTACCTTTCATTTGCATTTTATTAAGTAATCTGCTTATCCAATTTCATTTTAAAGCTGTAATTTTGTAACCCTTAGTGTGGTACCAACTAGGAATTGTGTTATTTTGGCTGAAATCCAATTACTTTGTCAGTGGTTATCTAGTTTGTATTTTAAATAGGTTATCTTCATTCTTGATGCTAACACTATGTATCTCAAAATCTGCTTGTATATACAGGCAAATACCACATTTACTTGTTTTCAATAAAAATATCAATTTCACTGCTAACGACAGACGTATACTCTGATTTCCATCGTACTATCTCCGATCACACACATTAAAAATGCATAACCCATGCTGGAACAATTGGATAGCAATATGGGAAAAAACAAACCCCAGCCTTTACCTCACATCATCATATACAAGTACTGACTTGAAATGAATCATAAAAAGACCTAAATGTAAATGCTAAATCTCTAAAACATCTAGGAAAAAACACAGGAAAAAATCTTCATGACCTTTCAGTAGACAAAGATTCCTCAGGACACAAAAGTCACAGGAAAAATTATTAAGTTGGATTTCTTAAAATTAAAAATTGTTCTTAAAAATATTATGAAGACAAAAAAGGAAAATACAAAAGTGGGGAAAATATTATAATGTTTTTAACTGCCAAAGTGTTAGAATCTAGAATATGTAAAGAATTCTTACAAATTAATAAAAATAAGGCAAACAACCCAATTTTTTAAAAAATGGGTAATAACCCTGGCTGGTGGCACAGGGGATAGGCACTGGCCTACTAACCCAAAGGTCGCTGGTTTGATTCCCCAGCCAGGGCACATGATGAGGTTGCAAACCAGGTCTCCAGCCAGGTCTGTAGCTGGAGGCAGGTAAAAGGCAACCACACACTGATGTGTCTCTCCCTCTCTGCCTCTCTCCGTTCCCCTCTCTTTAAAAATAATAAATAAAATATTTTTGAAAAATAAAGTAAAAAATAGGCAAAACATTTGAAGACAGTTCAAAAACAAGATATAAAAATGGCCAATAAGCCCATGAAAGGATAACTCAACATTAGTAATCAGGAAGAATGCAAATTAAAATATCACTATATTCTCACCAAAATAGCTTAAATTTTGATTAATAATTTCCACACAAGTTGATTACAGGACATCTTAACAAATAGGCAAATTTCAAAACTGAAAGTTACGATTTCTCTGATATTTCTAAGAAAATGAAGTCTATGTAAAGTTCAACTCAGTATTAGAGCACCGAGATGGCGGAGGAGTAAGTGGAGCTACACCAATCTCCTCCCAACACCAAACTGGAATTACAACTTAATTGGGGAGAAATCACCCAAAATAACCAACAGAACACCGGCTGGAGAGAAGCCTTATTCCCACCCACAGAACAGAAAAGCTGATTCATCACAACGTGACCTAGGAAGAGTGGAGACTCGAGAGGCTGGCGGGACTCCCACGGGCGGCAGCTGGAGGGACAGAGAAACATCTCAGCAGCAGGGGCTCCATCTGAGAAGGGTGGGATCTAAACCCCCAACTGGGCTTCCCAGCCTAAGCAACACAGCTGAGAATAAACAGTATCCAGCTGTGAAAAGCAAAAAGCCGCCAGGTTTGGATGGCTTGACAGAGAGACCAAGTTCTTAAAGGGACCAGCAGGAAAATACAGTGGCACCTACCTACCCTGGGCTCCAGCAGAGAAAGGGCAGAGTGGACTACAAAAGCTTGGGGAAAGGTTGGGTCAGCGACTTTAGGGGGAGAGCTGAGGGAGCAGCCCCTGAGTCCAGTGCTGACCCATCTTTCATACAGCCAGCAGACCACTCTTCTCCAAAGGGCGGGAGCCTGAGGGGAAGCCACAGCCCCAACCATAGGAATTGATCTGCCCCACCCAGCATTGCCTAAACCTGACCTCAGGTGGAAGGTTGATGGGATTAATGGCTGAATTAATCTGTCCCGCCCAGAGGTGCCTAGAACTGACCAATGATCACAGGAGACTGACAAAGACTGTGGATCTCTAGTAGTCTCCAACTGGCTGACTAGGCCCAGACTGGCACACGAGCTGACATCACCAAGCACAGATCTAGGAAGTAAAAAAGTGCACCTCTGCACCACTAAGACAATAAATCAAAGCAGACCAATCCAAGAAGCAGAAAAAAACAAGAGTCACCTAAAATGGGGAGACAAAGAAATAAACTCTCAGCAAAAGAAAAGATGAATCCACAGGAAGAGTGCAAAATGAAATAGAGGCAAGCACACTATCATGGAATTCAAAATAATAATGATAGAGAAGCTCAAAGAGGTCAGCGAGTTCAAGGAAAACTACAAACAACTCCAGAGGAACTACAAAGAACTCCAGGGAAGCTACAAGGAACTTACTGAGAACTACACCAGCCTTAAAAAGGACATGGAAACCATCAATAAGAACCAGTAGGAAATTAAGAATACAATTTCTGAATTGAAGAATACAGTAGAAGGAATCAAAAGCAGGCTAGAGAAAGCAGAGGATGGGATCATGTAGAAAAAAATTCCCAGACAGTGCAACAAAATGAAAAAAGACTGAAAAAAAATGAGGAGGTTTTAAGAGAGCTGCAGGACAACATGTAACTTAGTAACATCCATATCATAGGGATACCAGAAAGAGAAGAGAAGGATCAAGGGATAGAAAACCTGTTTGAAAAAGTAATGAGAGAAAACTTCCTTAACTTGAGGAGAGAAAGTCATGCAATTTCAGTAAACACAGAGGGTCCCAAAGAAGATGAACCCAAACAGGCCCACTCCAAGACACATCATCATGAAAATGGCAAATTTCAAAGACAAGGAGAGAATCCTAAAAGCAGCAAGGGAGAAACAGCTAATAACATACAAGGGGGCTCCCATAAGGTTATCAGCTGTTTTCTCAACAGAAACAAAATCCAGAAGGGAATGGCAAAAAATATTTCAAGCAATGAAAAACAAAGGCCTGCAATCAAGAATACTCTATCCAGCAAGGCTCTTATTTAAAAGGTGAAATAAGGAGTTGCCCAGACAAAAGAATGCTAAAAGAATACATCTCCACCAAACCAGCATTGCAAGAGATGCTAAAGGGTCTATTTTAAGAAGATGAAGACCTGGCTGGTGGCTCAGTGTATAAGGTACTGGCCTGCAAACCCAGAAGTCACTGGTTCGATTCCCCAGCCAGGGTACATAACCAGGTTGCAACTTACACAACTCAACATCTGGAAGACAAGCAATCCAATTAACATATAAGGCAAAGGACCTTAATAGACACTTCTCCAAGGAGGACATACAGATGGCCCATAGACAGATGAAAAGATGCTCAACATCACTAGCCATTAGAGAGATACAAATAAAAACCACAATGAGGCCCTGGCTGGTAGCACAGTAGATAAGGTGCC
>PVIW01008888.1:0-56629 GCA_004026585.1 Noctilio leporinus
AGGGGTGGGTGCAGTGCAGGGGAGGGGTGGGCACAGTGCAGAGGAGGGTTAGGGGCGCAGTGTAGGGCTGGGGGTGCAGTGCAGGGGCTCCTGTGAGAGGAGTGGGCTTGTGTAGCACAAGGAGTCAGAGTGCAGTCTGTCATAGTGAATGGGCCTGTCACACTGCCCATTAGTGGAACACGGAGTTGGTCATTTCCTGAGGACCCGCCTTGTGGACAGCCCTCCGCTGGGGTGCATGTCTTCACTGGTCACTAAGCCAGTATTTAGTAGACACCTACTGGAGGCCGGGCGTTCTACCAGACCCTGGTACCCTGGTAGGTACCTGGCAGGGAAAGAAGGAAAGAGAAGAAAATGACCACATGTCCAGCGATATGGACCAGTGAGATTTAAGTATTGAAATCATGGGTACATGCTATTAAAATTGTATGTTCTAGATTCCTACCTTCACAAAACAGCTCCAACCACACCCCTGCCTTGCTCCCAGCAGGACAGACTTCGGAGGGGCTCAGGCCCGCTGCCCTGGAGCCTTTCCCTACGCGTCGCCTCTTCTCCCCACCAACCTGGGCCTGGCGGGACGTGGCTGGGCCGTGAATTAATACAAGTGGGCGAGTGCAAAGCAGCCGCCCTTCTGTGTGCTGCGCAGCACATCGGCCAGCCTTTTCAGGGAAACCCCCAAGCTGTTCTTGGAGCTTCGAGCAATTGCAGGGAAAAAAGTTACATCTAAAAACATTTCATCCTTCAGGTCACAGCCAATCCAAGCAGAAATGAAAACCATGTCTAAAAGCCGTTTCTTTACGTGCTTTGTGATTCGGAGAATCAGGACAGCGCAATTACACTGTGTACGAGATTTACAAAAACATCACGCCTAACGAGAAGAAAACATCTCAATGAGTTATTTAATTTGCTGCCGCAGGCCTGGCTACTGGTTCCTGATTCAGGTCTCGTGCTTGCTCGGCAGCCCACGGGCATGTGTCCCTGGTGAGGTGGGGGCCAGGGTCTTCTGGGGGCGCAGGGAGCTGCGTGTGAGTGCTGCCTGTCAGCCTCTGTGCAGGGACAGCCTTGTCAGGCTGCAGCACGTGGCGGCTGCGTGAGGGCTGGGTCAGAGACTCCTATTTAAAACATGGCCGGGCCCTGTTTCTCTTTCCCCTGACCAGACGTAAAAGAGGAGGCTCACACAGATGTCAGAAGGACAGCCGCACTTGGCCTCACCCATGGCGAAAGCTGTTGGTTGAATTGCTTCTGACATCGTTTCTGTTCAGGGCAGGTGTTGAGCTGTGAGTGGGGCAGGGCCACACACACATTCCTGTTTTCCGTGATGGCGGAAGCCTTCATTCAAAAACCAGTCAAGGCCCTGGCTGGTGGCACAGTGGGTAAGGCACTGGCCTGTGAACTCACAGGTCACTGGTTCGATTCCCAGCCAGGGCACATGACCAGGTTGCAAGCCAGGTCTCCAGCCAGGTCCGTAGCTGGAGGCAGATGAAAGGCAACCATACATGGATGTCTCTTTCCCCCCCTGCCTTCCTCCCTTCCCCTCTCTCTAAAAATAAGGAATAAATTTAAAAATCCCAAACAGTCAAGTCCTTCAGCTATCCTGCAGTTGTCCATTCCCCCGATCTTATAAACACTGTCACTCCTGCCTCATGCCGCCTTCTCCCCATGGCTCTCCCCTCACTTTCCTCTCTTTACCCAGAACTTGCCGTTTCTTTGACAAAAGCATGCATTATTTATAGCTTGTCGCCTCCTGAAGTTCTTTAATTACAGAATTAAAGCGAAGTAATGACAGTTTAATTTGTTCTCTCATTAATTGGGAGCGCTTGGGGCTGATGTGGAATGAGTACATTTGGGAAGCACAAGAATATTTGTGGGGCGACAGGAGTTTGAGCAGCGATGCCCTGTGTTTCCCTGCCCGGCACTGGGCTTGTGTTCCGTCCCCGACTCCCGGCTTGTCTGCCTGGCAGCCTTGAGGGGACAGTGCCTTCTCTGCCCTGCAGGTGAACCTGAGGCTCAGGGAGGCGACCTGACCGAGTGCAGCCGTGGGCAGCTGCGGGCAGCCGCACGGAGAGCCAGGCCCCAGCCCCGTCCTGCCCCGGGCTGCCTGTAGGAGGCGGCTGTGCCCGCCGGGGGCACCGGGGCAGCAGTGTAGCGGTGCCTGGCTGAGTGTGTTAACTGGAGGAACATGGTTACCCGTGGAAATGAAAAGAAAGTGGGGTGGGGGGCCAGCGCTTCGGTGAAGCTGACGGTAATTTTTCGATTTGGAAAGCAGCAGTTTATCCTTTCCGGGGAGGTGCGGTGTGGAGAGGCGTGCCTGTAAGCACGCCGGTTTCATTTAGCTGGGGACGGGGACAGCTGCCGCTGGGAGCCGCGGGACACATGTCTCTCAAGCCTGCGGTGCAGGTGGCGCCCAGGTGGTGGCGCCCCAGAGCTGGCCCCGGGCTCGGTCTGCCTGGCCTAGGACAGTCTCCTCTCCCGCAGAAGCCCAGGCCAGGGCAGCTGTCAGGGCAGCTGCCTTTCCACGGGCACGCGTGGCCCACGCATGCTTCTCCTCTTCACCCGGCCTCTGACCCTGCCACCCTGGCCACAGGTGTCCCTGTGGTGCCTGCGTGGGCCCTGGGCATCCGCAACAGAGCAGAGGGTGGGCAGAGGTGCCGTCACACGTGCTGTTGGCCGGCCGGCCGGCCAGGTCCTGCAGGGAGGCGCCAAAACAGCCCTCACCCTCACTCTTGCGTGTTCGAGTCCTGTGGCCTGTGGCTCATGTTGGTGGTAGGCGGTGCAGGGGGGAGAGCCGGGGCTGTGGTGTGTTCTCCACAGGGTCCTTTCTCTGTGGCTGCTCGCCCCCTGGGAGCTCCCCACACCTCCGGGAGGGCAGTGCCACCCTGTTTTCTAGCTGGCGAAACGGGACCGCTGCCTGGCCGCGTCAGGAGAAGGGGTGCAGTGGGGTCTGGGCACTGGGGATCTGCAGAGCCTGTGGGATCCTGGCCTTGATGTCCGTGTGGCTGTCCCCCTGTGTCCCCTAGGCCTCCGCTTGCTCACACGCTCCCGTCTCTCCCAGCTTTCTCAGGTTCCTCCCCTGCACTTCTTCCATGGAACTTTGGGATTTATTAGTACGGTGACATCTCAATGAATTTAGGATTAGCGGATTCAGTTACATTTTATCATTGTTTATTAAAAACTACGCAAATAAGCCTTGGGATAAAGCAACTTGTATTGGTTTGGACACCGGTTGGAGATGTTTACTGAGGCAGAAATGACAGTGGCCTTCTCCGAGGTGGAGAAATGCGTGGCCTAGAGCTGTAACTTTGAGGGGGGCCTTGATCTATGATTTATGCCAAATAACTTTCAAAAGAGGTTTTAAACTAGTTTATCATAAAAACTTACAACAAGAGGATTTCAAAGCTCCCTTTGGTAACGATGAAAAGAAAGCTTAGGAGCTGTGTTGCACGAGGTGGGGGTGGAGGCGGTGTGGGGTGTCCTGGATGATGGCCAGCAGCTTCCCTGTTGCTGGCGCTGAAACGCAGGCCTGCTGGGTCCGGCTTCGCATCCTCGTCCTTTGTTCCGAAGCCCCTTGGTTGCCCCCTTGAGCTGCCCACTGCCCGGTGGGAAGAGGTGGGCAGAGAGCCCTTTCGGGAGCATGAGGAGAAGGACCAGGAGAGGAAGACACCCTACTCTGAATGTCGGGGACCTGGGGTCCCGTTTCTGCTGCCGTGAGGTCGGGACCCCTGCACTGGCTCAGCGCTTCTCTGTGAGCACCGGGCGCGGGGTTCTGCCGTAGGGGCGGACCTGAGGCCTTCCCAGCCGGTGCGGGAAAAGAAGGCCCAGCCTGTGCTGACTCCAAGCCTTTTTCTTGGCCAGGTTTGACCCCCATCCCCGATGTGACCCCTTGGCTGGTCCAGCCCCGTGGCTCACCTGCCCCCTGGCAGGGTGGGACAGAGCAGCTCTGAGAGCCCATCAGCATCCAGAGAAGGGAGCCCAGGCCTGCGGGCCCTGCTCGTTGGGGGTGCTGTGCGTCCTGACGCAGAGCCGCAGCAGCGAGTGCGAGTGACAGCAGGTGGTGCACAATGCCATCGTCACTTGATGAGACCGTCACGGCAGGAAGCAATCGCCAAAGGTTAGGCAGCAGCAATTTGTGCTTAACTCTAAAAAGGCGAGTGTGGGAGTGTGCAGCTGGGCTAAGGGGGTCAGTACCGGCGTGGCGGGTCACGCCTGGCAGGGGCGGGGGTGCTGTTCCCTGAGGTGGGAGTCCTGCTGCTGTCAGCCCAGGAACAGGTAAAGGGATAGACGCTCTGCTCCCAGCCCAGACCCTTCTGCAAATTACAGGCTGCGTGACCGCAGGAATTGCCGACTTAAGTGTGTAGACTTATCATTATTATCCTGTTACAGAACTCTTCTTAAGCCTTTAGAATCACTTGTTAAACTTTTATAGGTAAAATAATTTTGTGCTCATTGAAGTAATGTAATTATACAGACTAATTCAAGACTATTGGGAAATGTTTGCGTTCCATTGATAATACCACCTCATGCATTCAAGATACAGTTTATTAGGGGAAGATAAATACTCAACCCACAAGAACCCCAGGCCCTGCGTGCATGTGGGTGCGAGGACTTGGGAGTGAATTAAAAACCTCTGAAAACTGGTCAGTCAGTCCTTACCGGGCCCTTTTGAAGGCCGTTAGCGATAGGGATCGTTGCTGAGAAATAGAGCGGACGCGTGGATTGAGCGCGGTTGTGTTTTTGGATGTCAGCCTGGACTTCACGGAGGTGCCCCCAGGGAGCCCCAGCGGCCAGCCAGCAGCAGGGGAAACGGCTTGACTGTCACCTGCCAAGTGAGGCCGCCCTTTCACGGCCGAACAGAGCGCTCAGGGCGGGCCAAGAGGACCTGCTGCTTGTCTGGGGTGAGGGGCTTGGGGTGGTCTGGGCCAGGGGCTCAGTCTGCCAGCGCCCTACCCTTGAGGGCTGAGCCCCTGACGCTGGGCGCGGTGACGTGGGTGCTGCTGGGCCAGGCGGGGAGGTAGCAGGAACGTTTCTGTGGCTTAATGATTTTCAAAAGCCATTTGCGAGATGGAGGTCATGTACTTCCCAGGCTCAAGCAATTTACCCCTTCCAGCCGGGCGGAATCGGGCTGTTAAGTCCTCTGGCTTCGTGCGCAGAGCTGTTGGTTCCAGGGGAGAAGGGCCAAGTTCAGGACCCTTGCTGTTACCCACAATTCTGGGATGGATGAGTAACTGCACTTCTGAAAATGAAGTTTTTAAGAACATTGGAAAATGTTAAGTGCAGAAAAGCAGGATGCTAAATTGTACATCCAGCAGGATCTCAGGACAAACAAAGGGTGCGCAGACCAACGCCGTGCAGACCCGGGCAGCAGGCCGCAGTGGCCCCCGGCCACGTGTCTGAGTGCAGCGGGAGGCCGTGGTGGCGTCCCTGCCCCTTATGGGGTGGGGGGAGCCCCGCGCGGGGGGAGAAGCACCTGCCCCAGAGGGCTGTGCGCGGACACTGGCCCCGCATCCAGGGCCTGTTCCTTGCACATGGTGGGATCTGGGCACCTGCCCGCACCCCCAGAGCCCCGTTTCTGCATCTGTGAAATGGCCCAGCGGCACCGAGTGCTGTGCCGGTTTGCGGTGCCCGCTGCGGCTAACCCATCTGCAGCCGCCTGTTGTACCCGGTGGTGGCAGTTGAGAAGTTCTCCGCAGGCGCCATCGTCCCCTGCCCGTGTCCCCTCCACCCGCCCCCAGGGCTCCGGCAAGGCGGCCAGCCCCTCCTTCCGCAGAAGCCCACCTCCCTCCCCTCCCTCTGGAAATGGAGTCCCACCGGCTGTTATCTCCAGAGCCCAGTTCTCTCTCCCTCTGCACACATCCCGGTTGTGCTGTCGCACTGCCTTCGCCTCCTATCTCTCTCTCCCACTCGCCTCCGCCAGCCATTCTGCTCTCCAGGGGTTCCAGCAGCCCCGGCTGTCTGCACGTGGCGGGTCCTGAGGGAGCGACTTGGACCAAACCCAGTGAGCGAGTGAGAGTCGCCCAGTCTCTCTCGGCCTCCACCTCCACGTCATGGCAGGGAGGGGGCTTCCCTGCCCACCCCACACGACTCCGTGAGGGTCCCACAAGGCTGTAATTTGGAAAGGTGCTGTGGGAAGTTAATAGTTAAAAAAAGGTGAAGTATAATGATACCAATACTTCCAACCAGGTCAGACCCTCCTCTCCCCACTCCAAAAGCTGAGGGGGAGAGCATCTCTTAGGCTAAAAGAGGGGGAGCAGTGCAAAGCCCCTCTTTGTTATCTGTGTTCCAGGTATGCTCACCAAGGAGCAGAGATGCCCAAGGACAGAGGGACAGTCAGCCCGGAGAGGCCCCTGCACACACGCCACAGCTCCGCCCGTGAGGCTGGCATGAGCCTCCAGGTGGGGTCCTGGGGGCCCCAGACAGGCCCTGGGCTCTCCCGCTGGGCCTGATCCCACCCGGGGGTGACGGAGAAGGGAAGAGCGTGGAGGAGACTAGAGGTGGGCAGCCACGAGACCGATTCTCCCAAAGAGAGAAGGGTGCTGGTAGACACCAACTATCGATAAAACTAATAGTCTCACTTCTGGCACAATTCTAGAACGGATTTGTGTTAGAACTCTTGGTTGCCAGAGGCAGAACAGTCAACTCCTAGTAGTTCAACCCTTTCAATACGACTTTTTGGGACATACGTGTATCTCCCCGCAGTATTGAAAGGGTTAAGCCAAAGAATGAATCTGCTGGCTCAAGAGGTGAGAAGGCCAAGCAGGGTGCAGCTTCAAGCCCAGCAGCAATCGCAGCTCAGGTGTCCTCATGTCCCGGTCTCCTCTTCCATGGTGTGCTCTGGTCGCCAGGACGGGCCACCGCTGCTGCCCTCACTCAGGCTGGGGCTTCTTTGCAGCTCAGGGGAAGGGGAAACATGTCTTCCCTTCAGCCGCCCCTGTGGCTTCCCCGCCCCAGTGGCCAGGCCTGGGGCGTGTGCCCTTTGTAGAGGTCAGGGTCTGTGCCTGTGTGCCACAGGGAGGGGTGGGGCACAGATGGTCCCCAAGGCAGGGTGGGATGCTCTACAAAAAGAGGGTGAGTGGACACTGGGCAGGCAGTAGTACCCAGGGCAGGGTGGGATTAAAAAGTAGGCATGGGGCCCTGGCTGGTGGCACAGTGGATAAGGTGCCGGCCAGCCTGCAAACCCAAAGGTCGCTGGTTCAATTCCCCAGCCAGGGCACATAACCAGGTTGCAAACCAGGTCTCCAGTCAGGTCTGTGGCTGGAGGCAGGTGAAATGCAACCATACATTGATGTCTCTCTCCCTCTCTGCCTCTCTCCCTTCCCCTCTTTCTAAAAATAATGAAATAAAATCTTAAAAAAAAAAAAAAAAAAGTAGGCATGGGGCCCTGGTTGGTGGCTCAGTGGATAAGGTGCCGGCCAGCCTGCAAACCCAAAGGTCGCTGGTTCGATTCCCAGCCAGGGCACATAACCAGGTTGCAAGCCAGGTCTCCAGCCAGGTCCCCAGCTGGAGGCAGGTGAAAGGATGTTTCTCTCCTCCCTGCCTCTCTCCCTTCCCCTCTCTCTGGGAATAATAAATACAATATTAAAAACAAAAACAAAACAAAACAGGCGTGCTGGTCGGGAGCAGGCAGTCAGTTAGCAAAGCCGTTCACTCTATGCATTCTTAGTGATCGTGTTGATGGAGGCCAGAGACTGAGTGAAGCTTGATTCGGAAAGGCCTTTAGAACTTTGGCAACTTCCTCTCTGTCTCTCTAACCGAAGAGCAGGACCAGCCCAAGGTCCTTCCGGTGGCAGAGTCTCCAGCTGTTGTTATGACCGTAGAGGGGGTGTCTGCCGGGGCTGCGGTCTAATGGTTGGAAGCCAGCACTCCACTCAGATTTAACGATGTACTCAGGGTGAGGGAGGTCTCGTAGCCGAAGGGCGCTCTTCTTCACAGCCTACAATAAATAAACAAGTTGGGTAACCTTACAGAAGGGAGGCCTGTTCGTCCAAGCTGTAGATGACCCAAAGCCAGTCCAGCCATCCTTTTATCCACCTGTCCATTCACCTATCTGCTCTTATGTCCGTTTGTCCATTCACCTGTGTGTCCCACCTTTCCCTGCATTCACGCCACAAGTTCTCAATGTGTAGTGTGCGCCAGGCCCTGGGGGTGTAGAAGAGAGCTCGCCTTTCGGCAGGAGAAGCAGGCAAGCGCACACAGGAAGCAGGCGGGTGGAGGAAGAGGGGGCTGGCTCAGGGGACGGGGCGGTGCAGGCTGGGAGGTCAGGGTGCCGGCGAGTGGGGTTAAGGGGCCCGTGCCTGCAGGGAGCAGCCCAGGCGCAGGCCGGGCAGGTGCGCGGGCCCCGAGGAGCGGGATCCGAGGCGTGGAGGGCAGCCTGGACAGGAGCACTGGACGGTTTGGCAGGGGAGGGGTGTGACCCAGCTTCTGACCAGGGGAGCCCCTCGGGGCCGTGGTATTAGACTGGGGCTGAGCCGGGGACACCTGCTTTGAGGAGGCTGTTGCCGCAGTGGAGGGGGAGGTGACCGTGGCCCAGATGAGGCTGGCGGCAGCAGAGGTGATGAGAAGTGGATAGGCTGGGGACACATTTTAAAGACAGAGCTGGCAGGTGAGGGAAGGAGCGTGCACAGGACTGTGGTACTGGGACAGGCTAGGGGCAGTGACTCTGGGGGTCACATTGAAGCAGCTGGAGGCCCAGTGGGAGGGCCAGAGTCTGGCTGGGCAGTAGCCTTCCTGAGGGCAGGGCTAGGAGGGCGGGTGGCACCACGGGGTACGTTGCAGGGGGGAGGCTGCAGACTTGGAGCCAGACTCCCGGGGTCGGGTTCCTGCCCCAGCTCTCACTGTGCGCTCCGGGCAGACGCCCGCTCTGTGCTTCAGTTTTCTCATTTGCCGAGTGATGGTGCTGATGAATACCCACCTCATCGGTTGCTGTAGAAATGAGTTATTGTAAAGTGCTCAGCAGCATGCCGGCTTCGGGGACCTGCTGAAGGCCTGATTACTGTTGCCCGAGGGGAGGCGAGGTGGTGGTTTTCCTCAGGGGAACGCCCAGGCCTGTGCTGCGTTCAGAGGGGCTCCGGCTTTCCTAGAGCCCTGCACCCCCCACCTGCTGCGGCCGGCCAGCTGGCGAGGGCCACCCCACCCCACAAGGAGGGTGGGCCTCCGGCCTGCCGCCTCCTGCGTTCTTCAGCCGCCCCTGGTGTGTCCTGCTCTTAATCCTTCTATGACAAACTCTTCTTTGCCCTTTTATCTCTTTCCTTGACATTTAGAGCTCTTTCCTTTTCTTCTGACCTTATTGAATAGAGAGGATAATTTCTTGGAATTCTCTGTATAATGAATGCTCGTGTACTTACAGACCCTGATTGAGTTTCTCTTCAACCTTTACTTTTCGGGACCAGGCGGTATAGAAAACATTTCAGGGAGCAAGTAGGAGGATGGTATAAAATGAAAGGACTGCTTTAGGTGTCTTTCTGCAGACAGGAGCCCCTTGTGACAAAGACTCCAGCCCTGTGCCCTGCCTTCAGAGTCCAGTGTAATTGGCTGAAACTCCTGGGTCATGTGCTTCCAGGCAGGGGTGGGTGGGGGAGCAGTATAGGAAGATTCATCTTCTCATATCATCTCTGGCCTGAAGTCAGTGATTCCAGTTTTCAGGTCACCCCTGGCCTTCTTATCATGTCTGTAACACCCAGGGAACAAATAACTCCAAACCTGCCGCTCTTCTCACTATTGCTGTGAGGGCTGGGTGAGGGGAGAGCTACGCGGAGAACCGTGGGTCTGCAGAAGGCCCCTGCAGAGTCTTTAGTGGAATACTGACCATGTGTGCTGAGGAAGCTCCTTGGGGTGGGGAAGGAACCACCACAGAACCAGGTGAACAATCCCTAGAGGCAGAGTGGGGAGCCCTCATGACTCACAAGGGCAATGCCTCAGTAGTGGGGGACTGGCCCTAAGTAAATGCTTCTCTGGTCCCTCCCATCAGCGCTTAGAACTCCCCAGGCAAGGGACAAACTGTTTCTAAGTAAGTAAACTGTGTCCCAGGATAAACCCCGAGAGTATTTCTAGGCAAACAAAAATATAAAATACCCACTAAGGCAAAGTGCGCTGTATCTGACATCCAAACAGATGGCAAGGCATGCAAAGAAGCAGAAAACTCTGAACTGCTATGAGAAGAAAAATCAGTCAATAGAACAGACCCAGAAATGGCACAGATGATACGATTAGTAGGTAAGAATATGACACCAACTGTAATAAATATGCTGCATGCATGCAAACATGTATAGAAAAGCATGTTATGGAGGGACATGTAAGATAGAAGAAAGATATAAAGTAAACTCTAAAGATGAATAAGTGTCTTAGATGAAAATATGCTAGATTAGATTAAGAACAGATCAGAAACTATAAAAGAAAAGCTATAAGATTTGAAGATACAGTTACAGGAAATATCTAAAATGCAACAGGGAGTGAAAAGCTTAGGGAAAAAGGAAGAGAGCACGAGTGAGCTGTGGCAGAACATTAAATTCATTCCGTATACATGAAATCAAAGTGCTCAGAGGAAGGGAGAACAGGATAATATTTAAATAGTGACCAAAAGTTTTCTAAATTTGAGGAAATTAGAAACTCACAGATCTAAAAACTTCAGTGAACCCCGAGCACCAAGGTTCATCATAATGGAATTTCTTTGAACCAATGATGAAAAGGAAAATCTTCAAAGCAGCCAGAGGGGTGAAAAAGGACAAGTTCCATACAGAGGGACAAAGAAAAGAATGACAACAGACTTTTTATTGGAGGTAATTCCAGAAGACGATGAGGCAACATGCTTAAAGTACTGGGAGAAAAACAATAATCCACTGTCAACCTCAAAGTTCATACCCAGCAAAATATCTTTCAAAAGGAAATCCAACTACTTTTTCAGACATTTAAAAGCTGAAGTAACTGATCGCCAGCAAGCCTGCACTGTTCTTGAGAGAGAAGGGAAGTGATACCAGATGGAAACCTGCACCCTGCAGCGGAGTTCTGAACGCCAGAAGTGATAAATAAGTGGGTGAATGTAAATACTTGCTGGTATTAAACTTCACTTTAAACAATGAACGATTGATTGTTAAAAGTAAAAATAATATGTTGCATTTATAACATTTGTACAACACGATATTTTGTATAATTTGTACAAAATGTGTGATATATTGTATAATCGGTATAAAACGTATGATAACGGTATAAAAAGCTGAGATGGGGAAGTGGTGTATATTGTTAGGGGTCTATAGGCAAGTGCTAATATTACTTGAAGGTAGACTGATAAGTTACAGGTATATACCATAGAGCTTAAAGCAACTAGTCATAAAACAAAGCAGAGATTTGTGATGAGCAATATGACCATGGGAGATAAAGGGAAATAACAAAGGATGGTGAAAAAACAGGCAAGAGGGAACAAAGAACAGAGGAGATAAATGGAAAGCAAATAGCAAATTTAAACCCAAACCTTATCAAGAATAAGTGAAATGGTCTATTAAACCTCCACTTAAAAAGACAAAGAGTAGGTAGGCCATGACTGGTGTGGCTCAGTGGATTGGCGCGGGCCTGCGAACCCGAGGGTCCCTGGTTCAATTCCCAGCCAGGGCACATAACCAGGTTGCAAGCCAGGTCTCCAGCCAGGTCCCCAGCTGGAGGCAGGTGAAAGGCAACTCTACATTGATGTCTCTCTCCTTTTCTCCCTCCTTCCCTTCTTCTCTCTCTAAAAATAATGACTAAAATCTTTAAAAGGCAAAGAATATTTGGTGGGAAACAAGACAAGACCTAATTAGGTAATGCCTACAAGAAACCTACTTTAAATATGAAGATACAAAAGGTTAAATGTAAGTGGAAGGAAAATACGCTGACCTAATAGTAATTTAAAAAAAAAAGCTAGAGTGGCCACATTAACATCAGACAAAGTAGATCTCAGAGCAAAGAACATTAGCAGCGATAGAGAGAGCCATCTTGGATGGTACAAGAGTCAGCCGCCAAAGGGCAAAACAGTGTTTAACATTAGGTGCGTAAACATTAGGTGTGTAAATACATACCCAATAAAAGTGCTTTAAAATACATGACGTGAAACTGATAGAAGTGAATGGAGAAATTATCAACTTCACAATTATAGTTGGCGGTTTTAACACCCTTTTCTCAATAATCGATGATCAGGTAGACAGAAAATCAGTGACAGTGTGGGACTTGAACAACACTATAATCCATCTTGGACTTGTTGGCGTCTATGGCACTTGATTTAAGTATGGCAGAATATGCATTCTTTCCAAGTGTCCTGTATTCTGGGGTATAAACAAATCTCAGTAAGCTTAAAAGGATTGAGACAATTCAAAATGCATTCTTTAATGATAACAGGATTAAATTAAACATCAATTACAGATACCTGGAAAATTTCCAACTATTTGGAAATGAAACAACACTCCTAAATAACCCCATGGGTCAAGGAAGAAACTGGTAGGGGGATTTGAAAACATTTTTAACTGAATGCAAATGAAAATACAACATATGAAAAGTTATGGAACGCAGCTAGAGCAGTTCTCAGATGGTAACGTATAGCACTAAACGACTATATTAATAAAGAAGAGCATTTTAAATCAATGATCTCAGCTTCTACTTTAAGACACAAGAGAAGAGAAAACTGAACCCAAAGTATGCAAAAGAAAGGAGCTAAAGAGCAGAAATAATTGAGATAGAAAAACAAATAAACAGAGAAAAAATCAATGAAACCAGAAGCTGGTTCTTTGAGATCTATAAAAGTGATTAACCATTAGCCACTAGTCAAGAATGAAAAATACAAATTACCAATATTAGGAATGAGAGAGATACTATTTAAAGATATCAAAAGATTTATAAGATAATAGTATGATCAACTTTACACCAACAAACTCTGCGACTTAGATGACATGGATAAATACCTAAAAGGCCCAAATTGATAAAAGCTGGAGAAGAAACAGATCATCCCCAAAGCCCCGTATTTATCAAAGAACCTGAATTCATGGTTAAAAACCTCCCACAAAGAAAACTCCAGGCCCAAACAACTTCACTAATGACTCTTATCAAAAACACTTAAGGAAGAAATAGTACCAATTTGTTGTGGGTTGAATTGTGTCTTTTTCAAAACTTATGTTTTGAAGTCCTAACCCAGTGCCTCAGAATGTCTTTTATAGAGATAATCCAGTTGAAATGAAGTTGTTAGGAAAGGCCCTGATCCAGTATGACTGGTGTTGTTATCAAAAGGAGAAATTTGCCCTGATTGGTGGCTCAGTGGATCGGCACCTGCCTGTGAACCCAAAGGTCACTGGTTTGATTCCCAGCCAGGGCACATAACCAGGTTGCAAGCCAGGTCTCCAGCCAGGTCTATAGCTGGAGGCAGGTGAAAGGCAACCATACATGGATGTTTCTATCCCTCTGTGCCTCTCTCCCTCCTCCCTCTCCAAAAATAATAAGTAAAAAAAATTTTTTTTAAATGAGAAATTTGGAGACAGGCATGAAGGGAGAACATGACGTGAACAGGAAGACAGCCATTCTCAAGGGTCTGGAACAGACCCTTCACTATTAATTGATTGATTGATATACTTATTCATTCTTTTTTTTTTTTTTTTTTTTTAAAGATTTTACATTTTATTATTTTCAGAGAGACGGAAAAGGAGAGAGCAGAGAGGGAGGGGGAGACGTCAATGTGTAGTTGCCTTTCACCTGCCTCCAGCTAAGGACCTGGCTGGAGACCTGGCTTGCAACCTGGTTATGTGCTCTGGATGGGGAATCGAACCAGTGACCTTTGGGTTCACAGGCTGGTGTCACCAGACAGGGCCTATATACTTATTCATTCTTACACTATGTTATAACCAAGTAGGATCTGTCCCAGAAATGCAAGGTTTGCTTAATCCTTGAAAATCAACCAATGTAATTCAGCATATTAATGAGCTATAAAAAAATAACCATATATTTTGATTGAGAGGTGTGTAAAAAGCTTTTCACAATACCCAGCACTTATTCCTGGTAAAAACCTTCAGCAAACTTAGAAATAGAAGAGGATTTTTCAAACCAACAAAGGTCATTTATGAAAAGATTAGCTTTAGCGTTATACTTAACTGCGTAAAAGAGTGGCGGCTTACCTCACAAGATCAGGAGCAAGGCAAGGGTGCCTGCCCTCACCGTGTCTATTTAGCATTGTTCTGGAGATGCTAGCCAGTGCAATAAGACAAGAGAAAGAAGTAAAAGCTGCCTGGATTGGAAAGGAGGAAGCAAAACTGTCTTTTTGGCGGACAACATGATCATGTGTGTAGAAAGTGCTGCTGAATCTACAGAAAATCTTCCTGACCTAAGCTGAGCATGGTTTCAGAATTAAAGGTCAGCATACAAAATTTAAATGTATTCTCCATACTAGAAATGAAGAATCCAAAATTAAAAATACCATTTACAATATCATCCAAATATGAAATAATTGTGGATAAATTTGACACACATGTCTGAAGATTCTCTCATAAAATAACTACAAACTATTGCTTAGAGGAATTTAAAAATACCTAAACAAAAGGAGAAATATGTTCTGTTCAGGCATCAGAAGGCTCAATAGTGGTCAAACATCTCCCCACATTGGTGTGCAGACTCAGTGCATTGCCAGCCTTGGACTCACATCCCCTGAAGGGTCCGAAGCTTTTGCAGACAGGAGGCCTGGGCAGGGTGTGGGCTGGCTGAGCGCAGTGAGCCTGACAGTGGTCTCTGGACTTGATATCTCAGGTAGCAGGGCTGTGGGGGCTGGGGAGGGAGCCAGGAGTCAGGGCTGAACTCCAGGGTCCCCAAGGTGGGGCAGGTGGTGGGATTATGAATGAATCTTATTTACTTCTTTGCATTTCTATTTTTTTACTTTATTATTATTATTTTTTTTAAAGCAGAACAGACCCATTTCCAATACAATCAGAGACACATGAGTCTGCAGTTGATTCTTATGGCATTTTGGTGTTTGCACTTCTGTATAATTTGAGTATTTTATAAAGCTACCGTATTTGTTTTTATAATCAGAAACAAAATGTAGGTGGGTAGGCAGGAAGAATGACTTGTAAATACGTCTTAAGAGGTGGAGAACCCCTGGTAGGGCCACCATGATGAGCAAGCACCACTTTTCACTTGCCGTGTTCTTTCCAAGTCCCACTTTTGCTGGACGCATGGAATTAGTCTCTAGTTAAAACGTTAAGTCGTCTTAGAATGTTCAACACAAGACTTGACTCCTTAATTCCATGAAGGCAGATTGGGATCTCTAATTACCTCATTGGAAAAAGGTACACACTTCAGGCTGCTGTGGTGTTTGGGAATTCATCTTTAAAACCTGACAGTAAACATTAAATTCAATTAAGGAGAACGATTAGCAGAGGTTCTTCTCGTCTTCGCCCTGGGTAGCGCCGAGAAGTGGCTGACTGGTCTGCATCGATTCTGGCCCTACTGTTGTGTGTCTGTCCACGTGGGGAGCCAAGTGTGCATTTTTCACTTCAGAGGGGTGTGACCGGACGATTTGGTCAGATGGGTTTCCTCGAACATGTCCATTGGGGGCTCTGGCCAAGAATTCCCACCTTCTGGTCTGCTGCTTGTCCTGGTGCCACAGGGCTCTCTTCTCTCTTCTTGCTTCTCTCTTTGATTGTGGCTGTGATCCATCTTCCCCTCCTCTCCCCTCCCCTTTCTTCCATTCCCCTTCCCTCCCCTCCCCTCTCTCCCCCATCCCTCTGCTGCCTTTTCCTCTTCTCTCTCCTCCCTACCCGCCTTGCTTTCTTTTCCTCGCTCCTCCTGCTTCATCTTTCCTCTCCTTCCTTCATCGCCCCCCTGTCCCTTTCCCCCCTCCCACCTCCTCTTCCCTTTCTTCAACAGTATGAATTACGAAATATTTTAAATGTGGAAGTATAGAAAGTGATGTAACAGACACTATGTACACCCCGCTCGGGTTGTAAAATCCAGGGGCTGGTCCCAGCTCTCATCTGACAGCATGCCGGCAGCATTGGACCCAGATTGATCTGTCTCTTCCTGCCTCCGGGAGACCCCACTCTGGGCTTCCCTCCCACCCCACTGGCCTCTCCTGCTCAGGCCCCTTCCTGGTTTCTCCTTTGCCTCTCGCACCACTGCCTGGGGACACCGGGCCTCCTGTCCTGCGTCTCCATTGATTGTGGCTCATGGCTGAAACACCATCAAGCACGGTGACCCCCAAAGCTGAGCCTCCACCCTGGACCCCACTCTCATGTATCCTGCTGCCTGCCCTCTGTCATTTCAAACTGAGCGCCTTGTCCCCCCACAAACTTGCAGCTGCTGTTGTGGGGCGCAGCCCTGCCCTTCCATTCCTGCAGGTGCTCGGGCCACAGCCCCAGGACTTGTGCGGCCCTGCCTCCCAGCCCAGGAAGTGTTGCTGTGTCTGCCTTCCAGCAGGTGCTGCGGGCGTCCAGCTGGCCCAGCTGCCCTCCTCCCTGCCTGGCTTCCCACCCGAGCGCCCTGTGCCCTGGCTCCTCTCCTTCTTCCCTGCAGGGCAGCTCCTTCCCCTAGGGGCCGTGTGGCTGCCCTCCGCACAGTCCCCTTCTCTGCGCGGCCTTTCCAGCCATCGCGTCAGCCCCTGCTCCTGACCTCACAGCCCTTTTCTTTCTGTATCTTTTTTAATTTCCACATTGATTTGTTGAATAAACAATGCCTATCCTGTTTACATATTTCTTTTTTCTTTTAAAGATGTTATTCCCTATTTTTAGAGAGAGAAGAGAGTGAGGAAGAAAGGAAGAGAGACATCCATGTGTGGTTGCCTTTCACCTGCCTCCAGCTACGGACCTGGCTGGAGACCTGGCTTGCAACCTGGTTATGTGCCCTGGCTGGGAATCGAACCAGCGACCTTTGGGTTCGCAGGCCGGCACCTTTTCTCTGAGCCACCAGCCATGGCCTCCCTTTTCTTACCTACTCTTTGGTATGCCAGGCTTGATCCCTTCCTGAAGTCTGACATGGACTCTGCTCACTTGTCCTGCTTAGCGTCTGTCTGCCCCACCAGAAAGTAAATTCTCCGAAGGCAGGGGCTTGTCTTAGCTGTTGACTGTCGCACAGAGCCTGGCTCGGAGCAGGTGCTCAGGAAATGTTTGCGGGGAGAAGGCCAAAGTGAAGGAGTGTCCACTCCCCCAGGCCTATTTTCAGTCTTACTGCCACCATCGCGCTCACGGGCCAGACTCCCACGCCCTTGCCCGCGCTGGTTCTGTCCTTCATTTCGAGAGAAGCCGTCCTGATGGGGGAAGCGGTGTCTTTAAGGCTTAGATGGCGTTGTCCTACGGTTGAGCCGCACGACCTGTGTATGGAGTATCCACATACGGTGCTTAGCTGTGTTAACCCTGTGGGTCTGGTTTGTTAATTTTTCTTGACTTTTCCTGTTAAAGTTAGACTCGTACACAGTTTTGAGAAACAAAGCCAGCAGCTCCCTACACTGTGGCCTCGGCCATGAGCTCCACTCCCCGTGGAGGGCTCTGGCTGGCGCTCCCGTTACTTCCGTCCATGTTCCTAGGTCAAATGCCGCCCCTCTTGGTCCTTGTGTGAGGCCCGGGCTGCGGGCCCTGAGCACGGAAGGAAGGACCCAGGCTCGTGCCACACCCTGACCCCTTGTTTCCTTGAGCTCTAACACGCTCAGGAAACAGGCTTCCAGGACTCTCGTCCTTTGCATTCTAGAACTTTCAGGATGAGTTTTCTCACTGCGAAGGGAAGGTTCTCGCTAGGGTCAGAGCTGTGGGTGTGCGTGGGAACCTTTGGGTGTTCTCTTGCTAAGGAAATGAACCCTGGGTTCCGGCATGTGGTTGACAGTGTCCGGGGTCCCTGCTGGGAGGACTGCGCGCCTGCCAGCCCCATGGTGCATGCCCACCAGCACCTCGCTCCGCCCCCCGCTTTGCTCCCTGCTCCCCACGTTGCTGCTTGTGGGGCCTCACTTGTTCCTCCCGCTGCCCCTGGGGTGAGGAGGAGATGCCCGCTGCTGGCCGCAGGGGCTCTTCCTGCTGCCCGTGTTCAGTCCTCTGAGCCGCCCGGAGGGTGGGAAAGGCCAGGTCTCAGGGCCTGTGACAGGTCTCTGGGCCTTTCCCCAGGGCTGTGTGATGGTGGGTGGCCTTTCCTGGGGAAGCCGGTGACAGCTGTGCCCAGGCTCTCAGGGGCCCGGTGGCCCTGGCTGTCCAGTTCTGTGTACACCTGAGGCCTTAACCATGCATCTCAGAGGTCTGGAATGCAGCTGGGCTTCCTGGCACGGCCTCATTTCCCCACCAAAAGCCTGGGTGGGAACAGGGCCAGTGCCTTTTCTACCCTCGGGCAGACGTCCGCTCTCTGCCCCTCGGAAGCAGAGGATCCTGGTTCCGGGCCTGGGGCGGGCCCACGACAGGGCTGCGAAAGTCCCTCCTTAGGAGGGCAGGTGGCAGAGCGGCTGGGAGACTGGGCACAGCTGCGGGTGTGCCCACTGAGCAGCAGAGCACGGGGCACGCTGTTTTCCTGCGGGCTCCCTGAACCCCAGAAAGCGTTTGGGAAAAGCTCCCGCTCCGCTCGCCTGCCCCAGGCCTCCACCTTTGTGCAGGAAGCAGCTGACCCTCTGGATCCTGTCTCAGTGGTAAGATGAAGGGACTCTAGCTCCACTGCGAGACCCCTCTCGGCAGGGCAGAGCAGCCCCTTTCTGATGCCGGGCCTGTGCTTGCTTGTAGGTGTGGGACGCCGTGGACTCGGGCAGCTGCCTGCAGACCTACACCCTGCACGCCGGGGCCGTGCGCGCCGCCCGCTGGGCTCCCTGCGGCCGCCGCATCCTCAGCGGCGGGTTCGACTGTGCCCTGCACCTCACTGACCTCGAAACAGGTGTGTTTCTCCGTGTCATGACCCCGAGGCGCCCCTTCCGGTCACCGACTCAGCTTTCTCCGGGGGCCGCTGCTCCGGTGGGCAGCCGGGGTCGGGGCAGCGGGCGACAGGCGTGGGACTAGCTGGCGTGCGGCTGTCGGCCGGGATCCCAGCTTCTGGCGGAGGGGCCCGGGCAGCCGCCCAGAGGACAGAGCCCACGGCCGCCTCGGCCCCAAGCTGTGGGGCTGCGTGAAGAGGTGGCTTTCGAATCAACTTCGGACATGTGATTTGGGCTGGGACAGATTTAGCTTTGTCACAGTGTCGTTTGGTCAGAATCCGTTTAGAATTTCCATCAATACATTACAGTTGGAGGCTGTGAGGATCGAGCCCAGCCCGAGGTGCGCGTCTGCACAAGAGCTCCTCTGGGGAAGGGCACCCGGGTGGGACGGTCTGTGCGGCCGATCGGGGGGGCTCCCAACAAGAAGCGGGTGCAAGGAACATCCCGTCACCCAGCACTGTGTGCAACGGGCGTGGTTAGCAGCCACAGCCCTGCGCGAGTGGGTCCTGTCCGGGGTCGGGGAGGGCAGCCTGCGGTTGGGGAGCCCCTGCCCCGACTCCCAGCTTGCTGCTGTCTCCTCCCTGGGCTCCTGCTGGTGCCTCTTCTGCCGGACACCACGGTCAGAGCCAGGGGAGGAGGCGCTGGGGTTCTGTGCCTCTCCTGGGGCCCAGCGGGCGGAGGTGGTGGCTCGGGGAGCCTGCCCAGCGTCTCCCCAGCAGCTCGGAGGAGGTGCAGGGAGGGCAGGCCGTGGATGCATGGTTTGGGCAGCAGTGGGCTTCGTCTTCCACCTTGAGCGTCCTGGTCTCCAGGCTGCTCCTCTAGCCCCGTGAGGGTGGTGATGTGCCTGATGGTTGAGTCAGCGGCTGGGTCTGCGCCACAGGCTCTGCACACAACATACCAGTCCTCACCTCGGCCTGCTGCCCGTGGTCATTTTCGCCATTTTACATGTGAGGAAACTGAGGCTAAAGGGGTGAGGAGCTTGCACAGGGCCTCCAGGTGGTGCATGTCACGAAGGTGGGTTGAGATGTGAGCCGTGTCTGTGCACTGCAGAGCCTGCGTCCTTCTTGAAATGCCAGTGGACAGCATTTTTGTTCTCAGCAAAGCATCTCCTGGACCATCTGTGGTCTTACTGGGAGCCCCACAGGGCTGAGGAGGGAGCCAGGGCTCTGGGAGTTTGGTGCCACTTGGTGACGGTGCTGGTTGGGTCAATGATGACAGCAGCAGGCATGTCAGCGAGTCCCTGCTGCGTGTCAGACCTTCTTCCACAGATGGACAGATGGGCCTCATTTAGGCCCTATTCACCCTTAGGAGCTGCTGTCGCCGGAATCCTCTTTCTGCATGCTAGCCCTGAGGCACGAGCCAGGAGGTAGAACCAGGACGCTCGCAGGTCCACCTGGCTCCAAGCCTTCTGCCTGATCTAACGCGCTGCTGCCTGCGTGCTAAGACACACTCAGTGTTGCAGACACAGGTGAATAAGACCAAGGACCCACCCTGGAGGTACTTACTCCTGGCTGCTGGGGACACGGAAGCAGAGAGAATTCCAGGTTACAGTGATGGAGCGAGATGTAGGCGCCAAGAAACATTTAGCCTGGGAGATCAAGGAAGACTTCCTGGAGGAAGGGGACCCTAAACTGAGGCAGGAATTAGGGGGACAGAGAATTGGGATACCAGGGGTGTGGTTGTGTGGGAGGGAAGTGGGGTCTCAGCAGCTGGAACAGCGAGGATAGAGTTGTCACAGGAGATGAACCGTGTGGTGGTGTGTGGAAATGTGGGGTTGCTGGGACCTGGGGAGCTGAGTGTAGGGAGCAGGAACATGAGCCTGAGCTTCATGAAGTTCTGGGCCTGTGGGGCACACATTTCCTGGTGCTGCCCCCCACTGCAAGGCCAGAGTCCCAGTGGGTGCCGCCCCTCCCTGCCTGCCTGCGGAGTGAAGGGGTGCCTCCCACAAGCTGGAGTGCAAGCTCACTGACTCACACTGACGGACTCCTCGTGGCCTTCGCCTGTCCTGCCCGGCCCTCTCGTCAGCAGATGTTAACTGGCCACGGCCGTTGTATGTGTGTGTGGGAGGGTGGTCTGGACTCAGACTCACAGTTCTCCTCGCCTGAGAAGTAGGGGCTGGCTGCGGGGGCAGCCCACTGGGCAGAGTCCCTGGTCGCACAGCTGGGCGCTGTGCCCCGGGCCCATGGAGAGCTGGACAAGGGAGGCGCCGCTGACCCTTGGTGGTAGAGATGGGGTGGAGGGCAGTGTCCAGCCCTGCACCATGCGCCCCTCCAGCCCCCCAGCCCCCCAGCCTGGTGTGCCCTGGGGCCCTGTCCTCAGTCAGGGAGGTGAGGGGCCTTTTCCACAAGCCCTCCCCTGGGCACGGCCCACACCACCTGGTTGCCCTGTTGAAGGCCCACTTCCCCAGCGCTTACTCAGCACCTGCTGTGTGCAGGACCTGGTGCCAGGCTACGTTGGTGAACGTGTCGGATGTCCTTTGTCCCCTGCGGAGGTAGGGATGAGGGGTTTGGGCCTCATTCTTGGGGAAGCCCCTCCACCCTTAGGTGGGGCTTCTTGCTAAGGGGGCAGGTGTGGCGCTCTGGAAGGCCGGAGACCTGTCCTGGTGGCCTTTGTGTGCCCTCCACTGCCGGGGCGGTGGACGAGGCTGCCTGGCCAGGCGGTAATGCCTGTCAGGGCAACGGGGTGGGAGTGGCGCCCTGGCTGTACCTCTTCCCTGCGCCCTTCCTCCACCTGCCCGGGCTGGGTGTGCTCTTTAGTGGGGTGGGGGAGGCTTGCGCAGCCCCTGCGGCCCTCGGCCTTGTTTGGCACCATATCCTTTGTTATCCCTGAGTCCGATGTCCAGCTTCGCTCCACCTGCCTGCTCCCCGTCGCTGGCGTGGCTTTTCCTCTCCAGTCGAACTAGGGCTCCCGCCAGGAGAGGCCTGCGCGGGGTGCTCTCACCCGGCTCCGGGGGTCGCCTGCCCGGTGCCCGTTGTTGTTAGTGGGCACCTGGTGTCCTCGATCAACACCGTTAAAAATCTGCGGATGCTGAAATGTCAACACCCGGCCTGAAGTAGGGAGGGCAGCGCCGTCTTATCTCGTTAATTTATGGTTCCGACGAGTGCTGGCTTAGCGAGCAGCCATGAATCAACACTTAAGTAAAACCCGCTCGTAGATTAATTATTTTTTATGCTCCTGTTTCAGCCTGTAATCTTCCTAATAAACGTCTCGGGGACGTGCAGCCGCGGCAGCCCTGCCAGGGCCTCGCTGTGAGTCAGCAGTGCGGGTCCAGAGCGGCCAGTCTCCTCGGGGCGGCCAGCTCGGGCCTTGTGCGCGGTGCGGGCTTCTCCCGTGGTTCTGGCCGGGAGGCCTGTGCAACGGGACAGGAGGGCGCAGACTCAGCGCTCCACCCGTCCCAGCCAGAGGCCCTGGGGAGGCTCCGCACGTCTCTGCAGCGGTGAGGGGGTGGCGGAGCCCGGCTGGTGGGCTTGCTGGGGGCGCTTCCACAGTGCCTGGCAGGCACTCAGCACAGGTGCCTCTCCCCTCCCCCCACTGCCCCATGAGGCCCTTCAGACGGCAGGAAATGATGACCGGGTCCTGCGCAGTGTCCAGAGACACTGAAATGGTCCAGTTGCTGGGCCATTTCCCCAAGTGCGGCCGTTTTGGGGGCTCAGTTCCAAAAGCCACAGTGTCTTCCTGAGCCGGCCTGCGGGTGTGGCCTTTGGTCCTGTGTGTGGATCAAGGGCAGACGAGGGTGAGGGCCCAGCTTCTCGTCCGAGTTCTGCTTCTCCATGACAACCCAGCCTGCTGGTGGGGGGCAGCTTCCTCCTGGTGGTGGGTGGCACGTGCCCTTTGGGTGGGGTGGGTGTCCCCTTCACCCAGACCCCACAGCCTGCAGCCTTGCTGCCCCTAGCCCTTGGCTGGCTCCTGCTGCTCTGTGCTCTATGTCTTTCCTGGGAGGGAGTCATGGTGCGTGGAAGTGAGCGGCCAACTGGGTCTGGACCCGGCAAGGATTGTTTCTCTTGTTTTCCTGAAGGGTCTTCCAGTGCCCCCACATGCTCCCTTTCGCTGCATGACTGGGGCTCCATCACGGAACTGCTATAAGGAAACAGGGTGGCACAGTGGCCAAGAACTCGCTATGGGCCAGGCCTGTGCCACCGTGAAAGGAGGAAGTGGATGCCAGACCCTTTGCTTATTAAACACCGAGTCTCCACACTGACCGGTGAAGAGACCATTTGATCCCCACCGCACGGACCCCGACCCGAGGCTCAGAGTTTGAGGAGCTGCTGGAGACCTGACCACCAGCGATGACGCAGCTGGGCGTCAGCTCTGGCCAGGCAGATGGCGGAGGCCTTGTCTGTTGACACCCGGGCGTGGCAGGCCCCGCCGTGCCTGTTTCCCCACTGCGGGCAGCCAGTTCGCTCAGGCCGACTCCCGGGGCGCCACCTGCAGAGGGGCACTCAGGGCTCTGGGAGGCAGGCGCGCCCACAGCAATCTTAACCTATTCCCCTGGTTAAGTGACCGGCTACGGCAGCTGCTGCTTTGGCAGGAGAAATGTCAGCCCTGCCGGTTTTAGAACACGTGGCGCAGGAAGGGTGGGCGGCTTCCAAGTGGAACCTGGTGAAGAGGCCAGGGTTCACAGCTTCAGGGAGGGGTGCAGAGGAGGCTCCTTGCTGCGCTAAGCCTCTAGAGGGGCCTGGAGCACCTCGACTGAGGGTCCCCCAGCGTGTCTCCGAGGGTCCCGGTGAGCGTCCTCCCCCGGCGGCACGTGTGTAGAGCTGGTGGCGCAGACCTGGCGTGTGTTCCCTCCTTGAGTCCTGGGGGTTTGCTGCTCCGTTCAGACATGGAGTCTCCGAGGGGCTTGGTAGCCCAGCAGGGTCTGTGCTGCCACCTGCCACCTGCCTTCCACTCTCCCTCCTGTTCTCCCAGGCCGCATGCACCCCTGCAGGCCCAGGCATGTGCCCGCATTCCCGTGCACACTGTCTGTCTCTGGAGTCCCAGCCGTGCTCTCCCTCCTTCCACACCGCTTTGCAGTGACAGGCTGACCCTAGAGTGGGCATCAACTCAGGTGTCACTGAATCCAGTACCATGCCTGCCAGCCGCACCTCGCACCCCGAATCTCCACAGCTGCCTTTCTGCACCCCTGTTGCCGAGCTCCTGCCAGCGTCACGCGCACCTCACTCGTGGCTGCAAGAGGTGAGGGCGCTTCTCTGTCACGTCGCTGTGATGGGCTGGCCATGCGGCGCCCCTTGGAGGTAAGAGGACCTCTGCTGCCAGGGCAGGTGCAGTGGGGTGCGGAACTCTGGCCTCTGGGGGCAGATCGGCCTCCATCCCGGCAGGGCGCCTGGCCCCCGTCCGGCCTGTTTGCTCTCCGTGTCGGGTGGGGGTGGGCGTTCTGAATTCCAGGAAACCAACCCAGGAAAACCCTTTGGGACATACCTTGTTTTCGAGTTGAAGTTTCCTTTTTGTTTTTTTATATTCTCACCTGAGGATATTCATTGATTTCAGAGAGAGGAGAAAGAGAGAGAGAAACATTGATTGGTTGCCTCCTGTTTATGCCCTGACTGGGGACCGAACCCACAACCTTTTAGTGCCCAGGGTGACACTCCAACCCACTGAGCCAGTCTTGTTCAGCTGACAGAGGCCTGTGGCTCCTGGCTGTGGGCCGGGGGCTGCTGTCACCCCGTTGCTTCCTGTCCTCGCAACAGCCTCTCGGTGCGTCTTCTCATCCTGACGCTGCACGTAGGGGCCCGTGGCTGTGAGACGGTTGCTGGCTGACTGAGGGGAGCATTCAGGCCCCTGGGACTCTCCCCAGGCCCTTCCCAGGATGGTGCCCCACATGCCAAGATGGTCCCTGTTCTGATTCAGAGAGTTTGACTGGGAAGCTAGTAACCTCATTAGCTTTGAGTCAGGAGAGTTAAATTTACAGCCGGCTGAATACTTCCCCGAGGACGAGTTTGACAGTGTTGCCCTGAGTGGCGTGAGTCATGGGCCGCCTGGCTGGGAGCATAGGCTCAGTCCCCCCCCAGCTGGCAGGACCAGCTTCCCCTTGTCAGTATTGTCCCCGCATGGTCACGAGGATCCGGAGGTGCGCAGAGAGCTGAGGATGAGGGAAGTTCACAGGAGCTCCGGGCGGCCTCGGCGGGGTGCGGAGGTGGGTGTGGGTGGAGGTGTAGCCTCCATCCGGCCTGGCAGCTCACGTGGCCGGCCCGCATGTTTCCATCCCCCACGGTGTGAAAGCGGTGGTTTACCCCAACCTCTGAGGGGTGTGTTGGGACATGCGTGAGGCCGACAGGCCCAGAGGCGACAGCGCCATCTCCCTGAGAGGAGGGCCCGGACAGCACGTGGCCTCCAGGTGAGCCAGGCTGGGGCCCGACGTGCTACGTGCAGGAGGAGGACCCTCGTGAACTGGGGCCCTGCGTGTTGATAGGGCTTCCCAGGGCGGGCTTGGGTGGACAGGCGGTGTTGTCCCGGCCATGTGTGGTGGTCACCACCAGGCACCTCGCAGCCTCCACCTGATAAAGGAAGAGGGACAACTCTGAGAGTCACCTGGCCAGTGTCACCAGTTGCCTTCTCACAGCATGTTAGTAGTGGAGCCGTGGGGCGCACCAATGACGTCAAGAGAACAAATTGAGTTTCTGCGTTGGTTTTAACATGTTTTTGCTTTACTGATGATTTCTGGTTTATTCATGTCAGTGATTCAAGGAGTAGAAGTGATTTTTCCTAACTCCCAAGAGGATATAAACAGTTCTTACACTGGTTGATTTCATTACAAAAAGATCAATAAAGTCAGTGGATTAAATATTTTAAAATTCAATTTCCTATAAGCAGCATACAGCAAATAATAGAATTTTCTATAACGAACATGTAAACAAATGAGACAGGACCAAGGTTAAAGGTTACACTGGCAGCTTGACTGGTGTGTGAAGCTGCTTTGCTGGGAGAGGCCACGGGAAATAAGCCTCTCTTGAACTCTCGTCTATGAAAATGTGCGGAGTGGAAACAAACCTGGCAGGGAAGGGCCTCTGCCTCCAGGGTGGCTGATAGTCATGTTCCAGATCATTTCTGACGACTCTTTCGCAGTCGTCATTTATGTCTGGTTAACAGAATGTAAAGGCCAGCCCGTAGCAATGTACTCTCAGCCTCACGGGAAACGGCTCTGAGCTTAGAACCTCTCAGGGTGTCTGCTGTTCAAACCTTGCATCATTTGGCCCTCGGCTTTTACTTTAGTGCAACCTGGATGAATCCAGTCATTTCAGCTTTGATTTCTTTCTTTCTTTTTTTTTTTTTTAAGATTTTATCTATTATTTCCAGAGAGAGGGGAAGGGAAAGAGGCAGAGAGGGAGAGAGACATCAATGTGTGGTTGCCTTTCACCTACCTCCAGCTACAGACCTGCCTGGCTTGCAATCTGGTTATGTGCCCTGGCTGGGAATCGAACCAGCGACCTTTGGGTGCTCAGGCCTGCGCCTATCCACTGAGCCACCATCCAGGGCTTCTTTCCTTTTTTAAGTTAATTTATTGTATTACAGTTGTCCCATTTTTCCCCAGGGCTCTCCCCTGCCCTGCCCACCCCCCTTTCCCACAGTCAATCCCCACATGTTGCCCATGTCCATGGGTCATTTACATATACTAGTTTCCTGGCTAAACTGTTCCCCTTCTTTGCCCCTTTCTGCGCCCCCGCCCCTGCATACTGAAAGTCTGTTCCCTTCCCCTCTGGTTCTATTTTTCTCATTTGTTTTGTTCATTAGTCTTCTGTATTGGGTGAGATCATATGGTATTTGTTTTTCACCATCTGGCTTATTTCACTAAGTATAATGCTCTCCAGTTCCATCCATGCTGTTGCAAAAGGTGGGAGTTCTCTTTCTTTACTACTGTGTAGTATTCCATTGTGTAAGTGTACCACAGGTTTTTGATCGAGTCATCCACTGATGGGCACTTAGGCTGTTTCCAGCACTTGGCTATTGTCAATAGCGCTGCTATGAACATAGAGAGAGGTACATAGGCGTTTCTGAATAGGTGTTTCAGGATTCTTCGGGTATAATCCTAGCAGTGAAATTGCTGAATCAAAAGACAGTTCCATTTTTAGATTTTTTAGGAAATTCCATATTGTTTTCAATATCTGGTTCTCCTTGGAGAATTGTCTGTTCAGGTCCTTTGCCCATTTTTAAATTGGGTTGCTTCTTTTTCTGGTGTTGAATCGTGTAAGTTCTTTATATATTTTGGAGATCAGACCCTTGTCTGAGGTGTTATTAGCAAATATGTTTTCCCATATGGTTGGTTCCCTTTTCATTTTGCTAATGTTTTCTTAAGCTGAGCAGAAACTTTTTAGTTTGATGTAGTCCCATTCATTTATTTGTTCCTTTATTTCCCTTGCCATAGGAGAATTATCAGTGAAAATATTGGCTGTGTGGGATTTTACTATTTTTCCTTTAGGACTTTTATGGTGGCATGGCTTATGTTTAAGTCCTTTATCCATCTTGAGTTTATTCTGGTTTATGATGTAAGTTGGTGGTCTAGTTTTATTTTTTTTGCACGTGCTTTTGATTCCTTCTGTGGTGTTCTTCAGTTCTGAAATTGTATTCTTCATTTCCTCCTGGCTCTTATTGATAGTTTTTTTTTTTTTATTGATAGTTTTTATGTCCTTTTTAATGCTGGTGTGGTTCTCAGTAAGTTCCTTGTAACTTCCCTGGAATTCTTCATAGTTTCCCTGCAGTTGTTTGTAGTTTTCTTTGTGCTCACTGAGCTCATCGAGCTCCTCTATCATTATTTTGAATTCCATGTCTGATAGTTTGCTTGCCTTTATTTCACTTAGCACTCTTTCTGGGGATTCCTCCATTTTTTTAGTTGGGGGGTTGTTTCTCTGTCTCCCCATTTTAGGTTACTCTTCTTGTTTGTTGTGTTGATCTTTGGTCGGTCCTTCCCTCAGGCTAGCTATCACTCTACCCACCACATCTTGTATCCTGTTGTAGAGATGCACTTTTTTTACTTCCTGGACCTGCCCCTGGTAACATCAGATTGTGTCTCAGTTCTGGGCCTATTCAGCCTGTCAGAGACTACCAGAGATCCACTGTCTTTGTCTCCCTCAGTTGTTAATCCAGTTAATCTGTGATCAGACATCAGGTTTAGGCACTGCTGGGTGGGGCAGATTAATTCCTATGGGTCAGGGCTATCACTTCCCCTCAGGCTGATGCCACTTGGAGTATAGTGGTCTGCCTGCGGTATGGGGTATGAGCCAGCACTGGGACCATGTCAGCTGCTCCCTCATTTCTCTCCTCAAAGCTACTGTCTCAAACTCTCCTTTCTTTTCTTTTTTCTTTTTTAAAAATATTTTATTTATTATTTTTAGAGAGAGGGGAAGAGAGAGAGACAGAGAAGGAGAGAAACATCAATGTATGGTTGCCTTTCACCTGCCTTCAGACACAGAGCTGGCTGGAGACTTGGCTTGCAACCTGGTTATGTTCCCTGGCTGGGAATCCAGCCTTTGGGTTCCTAGACTAGTGGCTATCCACTGTGGCACCAGCCAGGGCTCAAATTCTCCTTAAGGGTCTCTAGTTCACTCTTCCTTCCCTCTGCTGGAGACCAGGGTTAAGTGGGTGCTAATGTATTTTCGTCCATGGTCTCTTTAAGAATTGTGTCTCTAGCTCTCTCTTTTAAGCCAGCTAGCCTTGGCAGCTTTTTGCTTTTTCAGAGCTGGGTGCTGTTTACTCTCAGCTATGTTGCTGTAGGCTGGGGAGCCCAGCAGAGGTGTAGATCCCACCTTCCTCAGGTGGAACCCCGGCTGCTGAGATGTTTCTGTGTCCCTTCAGCTGCCATCCGTGGGAGCCCAGCCAGCCTTCTCGAGTCTGCATTTCTCACCAGTCACATTGTGATGAAGCTGCCTCTTCTGTTCTGTCTGTTGCTATAAGGCTTCTCTCCAGCTGGTGTTCTGTTGGTTATTCCAGATTATTTCTCCCCAGTTCAGCTGTAATTCTAGACTGGTCCTGGGGTGAGATTGGTGTAGCTCCACTTACTCCTCCGTCATCTTGGATATTCTGATTTTCTTCAAATGGTGACAGTTCCCTTTCGCTGTTTGCTCTGCACCCTGCCACGAGGTCTGCTGTACATGCCTGTGGTATGGAGCCTGCCTGGCAGCCTGTGTTCATGAGGGTGAATGGCCCCATAGTGCAGGATGCGCCCAAGGCCCCTCTGCTTGGGGGGAACAGCGCCTGGGGGACCCCATCCATGGGCTCTCAGCTCCTCTGCTGACCACCTGCCGCTGCTAAGAGCAGACATACGCCTTGTTGAGCCCTCCCTACTGCCCAGAGAGAGCCTCCCTCAGCCGTTCCTGTGAGGTACCTGGAAAATTAGTAAAAAATTCTGAAATCTTTTAGTTTTGGGTCCTTTTAACAGAGGAATATATTGAGTAGTAAAGGCCTAGGTGTTTATAAGTGGAAGGAGGGAAAAAATACAAACTAGCTTGTCTTCTAACGGGAAAGTCTTAGTACTTAAAAGATGCCAGTTCTTTCCCAGCGCAGCGTCTTCAGGGGAGTGAAGGAGAAGAATGTACTCAGAAGTGCATTGAACGACAGAAAGCCCCACCGTCATCTTTCAGCGGTGCAGCTGTCACTTCCCCCTGTCGTTGGCCAGGCTGTTCCACTGCACCTTTTGAGAAGCCACGGTGAACGCACTGCCGTTTCTGAAATCAGCATGAGTTACGTGCTGTGGCCCGGAGACTGAGGAGTTTTCCTCCAGGCAGACAGTTTGTTTTTCCTTCTGGACTTCAGGATGGGCAGTGAGTTCCAAGTGAGCACAGCGGCGCAGGAGACAAGGGGGCTCGCCGGGCCTTCTCAGTGGCGAAGGGACTAGTGTCCGCAGCCAGAAGTGATGTGGCTTTATCCCCACCCCCACCCCCATACGGCGCTGGAACCGTGGGCCTCGAGACCTGGTCTCGTGCCAGGAGCACTCAACAGGTGTCCCTGCTGTGACCACCCTTTCTGCTGGCGCACCCCAGCCGCTCTCCCATGGCAGCAGCCACAGTGCCGGCCCGCGCCGGCAGTCCGCTTGCCAGACAGTCCCCTGTGTCCGCTCCGCCGGCTCCTACCTGTCGTGTCAGTATTTCTTCTTCCTAGCTTGGTCGGGCTTCCGTGCAGCTCGATATTCTGGGATTTCTGGTTGTCTCCAGTTTTGAGGTAGGTGTATTGTTTTTGGTTGTGGAGGGAGATGCAGCATGTCTCCCTACGCCTCCATGTTGGATCCCCCTCTGATTCCGGTTTCAAATGGCTTTTCAACATCCCACCAGGCCGAGAACTGTCTTTGCCTTAACTTGGACAGCGAGGCTGTTGTTACAGTCCTGTCACCGTCATAGGGGACAGGATGTGACATGGCAAGCTCTTGACAACATCATGATGACACAGGATGACATGAACATCTTCGTGCACTGTGTTTTATTGCAAAATGGAATAGTTAAGTTTGTTGAGCTTAAAGAGGTATAGGGTTTTCATTTATGAAAGGTCAAGGATTGCGCGGGCTGGCGTGGTTCAGTGGATTGAGCGCTGGCCTATGAACCCAAAGGTCGCTGGTTTGATTCCCAGTCAGGGCACGTACCTGGGTTGTGGGCCAGGTCCCCAGCTGGGGGTGTGTGAGAGGCAGCCCATCGAGGTACCTCTCGCACATCGATGTTTCTCTCCCTCCCGTTCTCCTTCCTTGTGCCACTCTAAAAATAAATAAATACAATTATAAAAAAGAAGAAAAAAAGGTCAAGTGTTTCCAAAATTTCCTCTGATGACAAGCCACTGCAATTGCAGGGCCCTGGAAGGTACTAGGGAAAAGTCAACACGCTTAGTCGTTCATCAAGGTAAAGATGAGGCCTTAATGAAGAGCCAGAGGAGCTCTTCCCGGAAAGCCTGCGCCGTGGAAAGCAAGTTATAAAACAGATGTGTTTTAATTGTTTCCGTCGTTCCGTAATTCTTGTTGCCAGCTGTGAGGCAAACGTGTCACGTCTTAAAAACCCTAATACCTGCACCCTTACCTGGGAGCAGCATTCTTCTAACCTGCTTTGAAGTGCCTCCAACAAAACAGTCAGTAGGTTTTGCGAGGGGCTGTTAAAATCTGGGCGATGAGCGGCAGGAGGGGACCTTTCCCACTGCACATTCGCGGGTGCCCAGCCGCAGTGCAGGGGCGCAGGGGACGCCTCCTTGCCGCCAGGGGCACGTCTGCGCCTCTGGGGGGATCTCTGGGCTCGACAGACTTTGGTGAATCAACTGACGCTGCAGCCAAGCAATTTTCAAGTCACCACGCCACGAAAAGTTCCCTGACTTTGAAAAAAAATGGAAGCATAGCTCAATCCTGTCGCTCTCACTAAAAATACCATATTAAGACTTATTAACGGTTCTACTTGTGGTATTTTTGGTAATGTTCACATGTATTGGCACACAGCATGCTGTATCACTACTAGACCTCGGGGTGCTGGCGGGGGAGCTCGGGTTCTCGCTGACGCACTGTGCAGCTGGGCAGCGTGGGGACCCCGGTCCAGGCCAGGGGGTTTCAGGGCTCTTGCTAGAACTCCCAAGTGCGGTCAGTGGCTGCCCTGTTGGTACCTGGTGACTTGGTAGAACATGTCACTAAGCGTTTGGGGTCCTGAGCTCACAGCAGGGCAAGCTTCAGGGGGTGCCTTCTGAGTGGAATGAGCAAACAGCTTCCTGGGTTCCTGTGAGAGGAAGCAACGTGGGAGATCCTGGTGTTCTGGGGTCCCAGCTTACCCGCTGCCTCAATGTGGTGGGGGTGTTTCCATGAGGAAGGGGCCGCGAAGGGGTCCCTGTGGGCCAGGGAGCGCTTGTCCACATCCCTGCTGGAAGCCACCTTCCCACTCCTGGCACTGAGGTGTGCAGTGGTACCACACCTGGTGCATGAGCAGGGACATGGCCTGATGGCCTGGGCCCTGGGGACACGCACAGGGGCAGCCCTCGGACCTCAGCAGTGAGAGTGGCTCCTGTTGCCAGCCTGGCTTGGCGCTGCACTTTCAGGAGGCCGAACTGGCCACAAGAGCCCCGTCCAGGGCTTGGTGCCGGTGGACAGAGGAGCGCTGGCTTGGTGCCCAGCAGACCAGCACAGGGACCAGAGTCTGATGGCTGGGCGTTCTCCACCCATGTGCCCCTGTGGGCGCCCACACATTTCGTGCGATGCACATAAGGGCTCAGTAGCAGCTTCGGGCAGATATGTGAGGATGAGGACCGACTTGAGTCCCCCGTACAGCCAGGAAGACTCCAGGGGCCCCCAGCACCAGTGCTTGTGGGTGTGGGCCACGGGGTGTCCCACGTTTTCACTTGAGTGTCACACCACCTCCACCGCCAGGCTCCGTACCAAACCATTGTGAGTGAGGGCTAGTGTGTACTGGTAAGGTGGCTGACCCTAAAAAGGAGTCACTTTGGGTCACCCCGTTTTTCATCAGACCTGCAGACCCAGGTGAAGACTCCAAGTAGGCAGCTTTGCAGATGCTCCCCCATCTCCCCGAGGGCAGTGTCTTCGTGGTGATGTGGGACCAGAGTGCTTGAGCTGAGCTCATAAACGTTGGTGTTTTGGGGCACACTGAGGATGGCATTTGTGGGTCCAGCCGCTAGTCAGCCCTGGTCAGGAGGGGGAGAGGGAGGCCAGTTCCTGCGGCCACTGGTGTTGCCAAATGGGCTGCATGGCCCCGGGGCAGGGGGCTGCGTTGGCCTGTGACTGCATTCCAGGTGGCATCTTTGTTTTAAGACGTTGATTTTGTGATCTCAATATTTTCTCTCTTCTCTTTCTGTGTTGTAGGAACCCAGGTATTCAGTGGTCAAAGCAACTTTAGAGTCACTACCTTGAAATTTCACCCAAAAGACCACAGCCTCTTTGTGTGTGGAGGTTTCAGCCCAGAAGTCAAAGCTTGGGACGTCAGGACCGGCAAGGTAACCCGTCTTTGGGCTTGGCCTCCCGGGGCTGGCTCAGCGCTGCCCTAGGGGAGCTTCTGACCCCTCCCGAGCCGTGGGCTTAGCCTGGAACTCTGATACCTGGTCCTGACCTTGCTGTCACTGCTGGGGACTCTCTCCCGCACCCCTTCTGGCTGCCGGGCTGCCGACCTGCTGGGATGCCTGGCTCCCGTTTCCCCTCCCACGAGATGTGGAAATGGGAACTGTGCTGGGGTGGGCCAGCTCCCCAGGGCCATCAGCACTGTGGGAAGTGCTTGAGGCAGTTACTTTAACGATCACTTTAAGATGAGCTGGAGCAAATTAGGACAAGAAATGGATCAAATTTGTGGACAAACTATAGAGGCTTAAAAACCACCCTTTAGGCAAGACCAAGTTAGGAACCCGGACCGTAGCAAACATCCCGCGGCTGAGCAGCACTGAGCCCTGGAGACGGGCAGCTCTGGAAGATCTAGGGCACATGGCCCTGGGTCCTGTTCCCTTACGGGGCGGCTCCCCGGGCGCCCAGGGGAGAGCGCGGCAGGTGCGCTCAGCCCGCGGCCTCCAGGGCCCAGCCCATCGCTCCCTTGCAGATGAATCGTTCGTACTTGATGCTCAGCCAGCAGCTTTCCCTCCTTCCTTCCTTTGCATCTGGAGTTGGTTTCTTGACCTCCCTTTGGACCGTGTCCCACTCCTCCTCAGGTGTGTCCTAATGTGCAGGTGACGATGGGGAGACCGCTGGCTTGCCCTCATCTTTGCACCTTGTGCAAAGTCCCTCGAGGTGGCTCCCCAGCCGGGTGGGAACCCCCTCAGGCCTGCAATTTTCCTCCTTGCTGCTGTGTCCCCAGGGCCTGCCCAGGTGGGTTGCATGCCTGACAGACAGCTCTCATGAAGAGGGGTTCTAGAATCCCAAGCATGGACTCACCCAGCTGAGGCAGAACACGAGTCACCTCTAATAAGGGGGGGCCCTCCAAAAGCCAGAATTATCTTTTGAGAGGGGTCCCTTGCAGTCCAGGCTCCCGCTGGATGAGTGTTGTGCCCACCGTGGCAGTGCACCCGCTGGCGCTGTTGTGAGAGGCTGCGTCCTGCTTGAGTGAAGGTTTTTGAGACTCATCGTGTTTGCCCATCTCCTGATGGTGGTGTATGAGTGCACCTGCCCTCGGGGCGCTGAGTATTCAGCAGTTTTTGACAAAAAATAGCAGGGCCCCCATGTCCCATTCTCCCTGTTCACCCCATCTCAGAGAGACATTTTTTTTGGTTCCTTGGGTGAAAAAAAGTCCTCAAAGGGAAAAATGTTTTGCTGAAGTGGAAGAGGTGAAGCAAAAAAGGCAGAAATGCTGAAAAGCATCCAAATGGACAAGTTCAAAAACTGTTGTGAGCTGTAGGGAAAACATCTCGATAGGTTTGTGGCCTCAGATGGAGATGCTGTGGTGACTGAAGTTTAAACGTAGAAGAATCAATGCACAATTTTTAATAAGTAAATTCCGTTGTGACCCCCAGGCAGGTGGCGCCCCTCCCTGAGCAGCAGGGGTGTGGGCTCAGACCCACAGGGTGCCACCTGGCTCCTGGTCGTGTCACAGGGGTCAGAGCAGCCAGGGTCAGACCCATGCCTGCAGGCAGCCCAGGCCGCAGAGGTTTCGAAAGCTCTCAGGTGATTCTCCTTTAGGGACGGAGCTGCACACCCCAGCCCCTGGCCCGGGGTGGGGGCTCGGGGGGCCCTGCTGCTGGGCTGAGGCGCCCAGAGTTTGCATTCCAAGCCGCTGGCTGTCTGGGAGCGAGCAGCCTTCTCTCCCAGCCCTCAGTGCCATCCGTTTTTGTGGCATTGCAGGCAGGTTGCTTATTTGCCCTAATGAGGTTTTGATTACTTTCCATTTGTCTCTTTCATTGGCTTTATATTAAAAAGCCTTTTTATTTAGACTCTTTGTACTTTTCTGCAGTTCTGAGTTTTGCCTCAAACCAAACTTTTTATGCAGATGAGAGTAGGAGACCAGGGTGGGCCGAGGCACCGGGGGCTGGGTGCAGCGCCGAGGACTTGGGCACGTCCTCGTCTTCCCGGGCCCCGTGGCAGGGCTCCCACTCGGACTGGCACCCTGGAGCCCCTGTGGGCAGTCAGTGCTGGTTGAGGTGGCGGGCACCGGGCGTGCACCACCCACGCGCCCTGTTCCGAGCACCGCACATGTAGCCCAGTTGCTGCAAGGCTGTCCCATCTCCCCGTTCCAGGGACAGGGCACGAGGTGCAGAAAGGTTCCAGCAGCTAGTACCCAGGGGGGTAGTGGGCCGAGACCTTGAACCAGGTGGCTGGACTCCCACACCCTTGTAGCCCTCACACTGTGGTGAAGCTCTGATCCTGCGTGTGAAGAGGCTTTGGCCGAGTACTTTTGTTCTTGGGGAGGCTGTGCGGGGCGGCCTGAATCCAGGTATATTCACTGCCCTGCAGGGTGTGGCTTAGCACCTTGTGTCCGGGACCCAGCTGGGGCAGAGATGGAGCCATGCAGCCTCAGGGCTGTGCCCGTGACCCCAGCATCTGCATGAGGGCTTTTGTGCACCCCCCAACCCCCGCCCCCAGGAACCAGTTCTGAAAGCTCCAGTTCTTGGCACAGCGATGCGGGGCTTGGATGTGAACCCAGGTCTTTTTTAAATTCTCCAACAGCAGAAAGAGGACACTTGGCATTTTCTGATGCCACAAACATTTTCTGAGCCGCCCATGGACACCAGGAGTCCGCGTGTGTCCTGGGTTGTCCAGCATCTTGGGCAGAGCTGGGGAGGTGGCTCTTAGAACCTGAGACCTTCCGCCCAGCCCAGCCGTCCTCTTCAGTGTCCCCCCGGCACTGTCCAGGGGCCGAAAGCAGCTCCTGTCCAAAGCCCGGCGGACAGCCGGGGAACCTGTGGCACTTGGGGCCATGCCCTGGTCTTTCCTTAATACTCCACTGGCCAGCTCCTGCTGCAAACGCGTGGGGTACCGGAACCGTGAAGCAGACGCTGGACCCGCAATGATTATATACGTGCACAGTTGATAGAATGCTCACTTGAGTCCTTTGCCATGCATTTGCCTTGAAAACAAGCTGTTACACTGAAAACTCTCCTTGAGGTTTAAAAAAATTCCATATTCTTACTGAAACTGACTTAACATTTTTACCTGAGAATTTATTTCACTTTTCCGTAATGAACAGTATTCAAGAAATTCTGGGTGTGATGCCCTAGTTGTTTTCATCGTAAGATACCTAATAAATTTTGGGGGAGACTGCTTTGTTGACTGTAACGCATGTGGCCTCCGATGTACTCGCTTGCAGCGTGCGGTCCGTTGGTTTTTAGTGTTTTCGTTACATGACCAGCCTCACAGTCCACTTAGAACACTTTCGTCACCTCAAAAAGAAACCTTGTGCCCATTAGGGGCCACCCCAGCCCTAGGCCGCCACTTGCCTACTTCCCGTCCCTGTGAACCTGTCTGCTCTGGACATTTCTAGCAGCGGGGCCACGCACCACGTGGCCTGTAGGAGCGGGCTGCTTTCACAGAGCGCCACGTGCTCAGGGCCTACCCGTGCTGCAGCCTGTGTCCCAGTGTCGCTGCTTTCTGTGCCTGGGTAACGTCCATGCGTGTGTCGGCCGCATCGCGTTTATGTGTTCACGTCGATGGACATTTGTGTTTAAATGTTTGGCTGCTCTGCCTTGACCAGCGTGGCTCAGCGGGTTGGGTGTCGTCCCACAAAGCAACAGGTCCTGTCCCCAGCTGGGGTGCATACAAGCAGCAACCCATCGATGTTCCTCTCTCACGCTGATGTTTCTCTCCTCCTCCTCCTCCTCCTCCCCTCTCTCTAAGACTAAATGAGTAAAGTCTTTAAAAAAGCGAACGAGGCTACATTTTTGGCTGCTGTACATAGATCATGCTGCTGTGACCATCTAAGCACGAGTGTTTGTGTGGACATGCTTTCGTTTCCCGCGGGCTCTGCCCTGGAGTGAAGCTGCCGGACATGTGGCGGCTCAGTGGGCCACCTTGGGAGGACCTGCCAGGTGTGGCTGCACCGTTCCCATGCCCACCAGCAGCGTCCACGGGCCCCAGTTTCCGTGTCCGCAGCAACACTTGTGTTCGCCTTTCTGCCAACCCCACCCCCGCAGGCGTGCACGGGTCTTGCAGGGAAGTCACTCTCTGCATGACTCCTTCTCATGAAGGAGCTGGCGCGTGGCACGCCTTCGAGGCCTGGGCCACGCCATCTGAGGTACCACGTTGATATGCATGCCCTTGCTCATAATATTCCTTTTTTATTTTTGGTAATTTTAGGTGGTCACTCTTCCCAATGGTGATATTTGTGTCTTTGTTTTTGCTCAGTGTGGCTAGAATTTCTCCATCTTGTCGATCATGTCAGTGAAACATTGATTTTCGCTGTTGTTTTCCTCTTCCCAACTTCATTAACTTCTACTCTTAGTTTTATTTCCTTTTGCTTGCATTGACTTTAATTTGCTCTTCTTTCTCTGATGTCTTAAGGTGGCAAATTATATTGTTGGTTTGAGATTTTTTTAATGTCAGCATTTTAATTCGATATATTCTCTGGTAAGCCCACATCCCACAAATTTTGATATGTTGCATTTGAATTTTCATTCAAAAATATTTTCTTACTGCATTTTTACTTTTTGATCTATGGATTCTTTAAAAGTGTGGTTTCTAAACATGTAAGGATTTTTCAGATATCTTCCTGTTAGTTAATTTCTAGTTTAATTCTGTTATGGTCAGAAAACGTACTTAGTATGATTTCATTCTTTTTTTTTTTTTTTTAAAGATTTTATTTCATTATTTTTTAGAAAGATGGGAAGGGAGAGAGGCAGAGAGGCAGGGAGGGAGAGAGGCATCAATGCACGGTTGCATTTCACCTGCCTCCAGCCACAGACCTGACTGGAGACCTGGTTTGCAACCTGGTTATGTGCCCTGGCTGGGGAATCGAACCTGCGACCTTCGGGTTCGCAGGCTGGCACCTTAACCACTGTGCTACCAGCCAGGGCTTGATTTCATTCTTTTAAAGTATCTTAGGATTGGTGTTGTGGCCCAGGTTGTGGCCAGTTGTTCGGAACGGTCCCCGCGCCCCTGGGGGGAATGTTTGCTGTGGTTGAGGGAGTGGACCACAGACGACAGGGGGTCAAGTTGGTTGATGGTGTCGTCCAGTTTGTTCCTCTGGATCTTGTTTACTTTCCATCTGCTTGTTCTTTGAATTATGGACAGAGGAGTGTTACAGCCTGCGATTGTGAGTTTGTTCTATCTTTTGTTGCCCTGTGTGTTTTGAAGTTGCCACCACCATCCCACAGGGGGTAGGGGTCAGGGCTGCTCTCAGGTCACAGCTGTTAAGAGAAAATAAGGAGGGAAAAAGGAAAATAAAATTGAAAATAAAATAGCAGCTCACCGCCGTGCTGGTCCCTTCTCCGAGTTTTGACCTCCGTTCCCAGGCAGGCTACTTTGAGGGGTCTCAGGGAGTTGCCTTCTGCGTCGTCTGGAGTCCTGGTTGCGGTCAGCGGGAGAGAGAGGCTGTGGAGGGCCCGGGGGGGTTCCGGCCACGTTTATCTTTGGCCCTGGCTTTCCCCTCTTCCTGGCAGATACCATGTGCCCGGCAGCTTCTGCCAATGTCTGCATCCCGCCGGATGGGGTGCCCCTCCCTCCCAACCTGCCCTGGACTGTGGCGGTTTCATAGCTCTGGGAGCGTGTGTGCCATCCAAACGAGTGCCCCTCCCCGCAGTGGACCCCCGGTCCCGGTGTTGACTAGGCATGTGGCTGTGGTGGGCAGACGCTCCGGCAGCCACAGCCCTGAGGGAAAATGGCCCGGTGCTTGTGAGCGGGTCTGGCACGGTGCTGAGAAAGATGACAGGTGTGTCAGGAGCCACGCCACGCGGTCCCTTACACTGAGTTCAGAGGACACGAGGGTGGTGCCTGTCCTCACCCTCAACAGGGGCACACCTCTCCGCTTCCAGTCGCAGCCACTCGCACGAACATCTTAGAAGAGTTCTGGCTCCGCCCGCCCCATGCATTTCGTCATGGGACGTCCACTGAGCACCTGCCAGGTGCGTGCACCTTCCTGGTTTGTGGGGTTCGGGGAACATCTCTACTCTGACCGAGCCAGAAACCTTGGTGGCAGCTTTCAGGCTGCTGTCCCCTCAGCACCCAACGCTGGGGCCAGCGTGTGAGGTGCCGGTTTCCGCGGCGCATGGGCACCTGGCTGCAGGTGGCTGGGGCTGGCCTGCTCCTGGCGTGGGGTGGCCTCCACCCGCAGGAGTGTCTTGCTGATACGAACCAGGGCTTCCGTGTTGCCCAGAGGCCCTGACCAGAGGCGTCAGCTCCTGCTGGCCTGGTGGCGCTCAAGGAGTGTGGGTGTCGGAGGCACCCAGGGCTGGCGGTGGCTGCTCACTCTCCCTCCTGCCCGGGCACTGGCTGCCCGGGAGGCAGGCCGCTCCTGTCCACCTCTTCCGTCCCCCAGGACCTGGAGGTGGAGATCTGCCCCAGTTTGGGAGGGCGGAAAGTGGGGGTGGTGGGTGGTCCGATGGAGGTGTGCTGGGCACCGCCCTCGGCCATCGCACTGTGACGTGGCCTGTGTTGGTCCCGTGTTTGTCAGAGTCTCTTCCCCCAGTGCCCTGGATGGTGTTGCGGGGCGCTCCCACAGGCCCAGGCAGGTGAGCCTCGCACCTAGTGCACAGTAGGCCTGGGCACTGCCCCACTGCTTCTGGAGGGTCAGGACCCTGGAAAGGTGTCCAAGTGCCCCGCACAGCGCAGAGCCGCCCTCCCTGCCAGGGTGGCTGTGTTGTTAGAGCCAGATTTTATTCATGGCTCCATTGTAAAGTGAGAAAACCAATTTTTCACTTGAGAGGATCAGCAACGTGGATACATGTGTAATTGACTGTTTCTGCTTTTCTTCCCTTCCTCGAGTTCTGTGTCTGTAATTTAAAATTTCACAGTCTTCAGCGTGATGGCTTCTCTGTGGGTGTGTCAGACTCGTTCCCCGTGCAGCGGGCGCTGGGCAGCTGCTGCCTACCTTGGCTGCGCGGGAGGGAGGGGCTGTGTGTCCCCACCTCGGTGCCCGTCCACGCCCGGGGGGTTGGGTGAGGTCCCGTGGAATCCCCTCGCAAGGGGCATGATGTGCAGTGCGTGTTCAGTTCATGCTGGCTGCCGTCTAGTTCTCAGGTGACGGTCACCACAGGGTTGTGCCCTTGACCAGGGTGTGATAATTGGCAGCTGTGAGCTTGTCTTCGGCTTTCCTAGAAACCGAGGGGAGGCTCCTTCCTTCCAGCTGGGCAGCCTCCTGACCGAAGAAAGTGTCAGTGGCTGCTTTTGGCTGGGTGTCCTCCAGCCCAGGGTGGTGACAGGGCCATCGCAGGCTGATCAGAGGCTTGGATAGACATCCCTGTGCCTTTGATTAATGGTCAGAAGGGGAACGAATTAATTTTTGCCTAGTAATTATGGGTGCTCAGGATGTGGGGGAAGAACCAGAAGCGGCACTCCAGGAGATGCCACGGTGGGAACGGAGCCCCCCAGCCCCACGCACGCTCCCCAGGAGCTCTGGGAGGTGCAGGGAGAGGCCCTCCCCCCAGGGCCTGTACCCGCCACACAGCCGCGCAGAGGGGGCGCCGTCCTCCTCCCCAGGTTGCCCGACAACTGTGTTTCCACCCCTCCTGGGAGAGGCCGGAGTGGCCCCTGTGAGCCCCACATGCAGTGCCTTCATTCTCTGGGCCTCAGTTTCCCCTTCTGTCAGGAAGGGGCCGAGCTCTGACGGGGCCTCTATCCAGCAGGCCCCAGGCGTAGCTGGGCAGGCAGTGCCGAGGCCTCGTGCCGTGGGTTGTCAGCTCTGGCTCCTGCCGTCAGGGGTGTCCTGGAGCCGCTGGGGAGCGAGGGGCCCCGGGGTGGCGGAGAGCAAGGCTCGTCCCTGCCCGGCGTCCTGAGGTCACGTCCGAGCGGAGGAGACGGCGGGTCAGAGCTCAGCGAGGGAGCTGACGAGTCTGCTGGGCCTTCGGGAGGCGTGGCTGGCAGAGGGTTTGGGGTGCGCAGGCGTTTCCTGGGCGGCAGGCGGGGTAGGACTGCGGAGGCACAGGCGCGAAGGGTGGGGCAGTGGAGGAAGCGTGAGGGGTCTGGGTGGCGGCGCGTGGAGCTCGCACGCCCGCGTGGGGAGGGTCAGGAAGTGAGGTGAGCCTGGCCGCCTCTAGCCTGTGGCCGGAGCTTTACGCCAGGAGCCCCCCAGGCAGGCGGACCCCGCGCCTGCGGCGCTGCCTTCAGTCAGGCTTGGGGCCAGGGCTGGTCCCCCGGGAGCCGGGCCGGCTTCTCGGCCGCAGCTCGCAGGGAGGGGAGATGTCCTCCCCAGCACACGGTTATTACGGCACCATCTTTAAGCCTCATTAAGGAGTGTTAAATGCTAATGAATTTAGAGAGGGGCGTCTTGGGGCCTGTTTCCTTGGAAACGTTTGGGAGCAGGTGCTTCATAATGAGCTGTACCTATTTTAAAAGGGAGCCACGAGGCCCACTTTGATACACTGGAGCTCAGATGCTGACGGGAAGTGTGAACAAAGCTGGTGGAGGCCACAGAGATGCTTTGTGCTCTCAAAAATACCACTCTCTGGTGGTTTCTATAGAAACCCCGGCGCCCAGGGAGGAGAGCCGCCGCGCTCTGGTCTCGGTTACGCAGCACGTGGCCATGTGGCTCCGGCCTCCCGAGGCCCTCGGCGGGGTGGGCCTGGCTTCTGGACACGCGGGACAGCTGTCATTCTGCTTTAGCTACCGCGGCCCGGCTCCCCGGGGCACAGTTTCAGCGGGGTCTCCTGTCAGGCTGGGCTGGCGAGAACCGTGAACACTGGGGCTCATTGCCCCCGCTGAGAGAAACTTTTTATTATGAGAACCTTAGCTGTATTCCAAAGTAGAGAGACCACCGGGTGGCCCGAGCACCCAGTACCCCTCCGACCCTCATCAACTGATGGCCAAGCTGCTTTTATCTGGAATCTGCCTTGTTTCCCCAGGACACTTCTCCCTTCCCAGCCCCTCTGCTCAATTATTTTGAAGCAAATCCCAGAAATGGGTGATTCCTTTATTTGTACATACTTTTGTTTCTTTAAAAGACAAGGATTTAAAAATTATTATCATACCATTGTCACTTCTAACAGCGTAACAACTCCTGATTGCCTCAAATCCCACCTCACACCCAGATTTCCCTGAGTACTTCATAATTTCAAACATCTTGTAAACAATTGCCTTGTTCAAATCGTGTGGTTGATAAGTCTCCTAAGGCTTGTTTATTCTATAAGGTTTCTCTCCTTATAACTTATTTATTGAGGAAAACATTGATTGTACTTTGTTTTCTTGATGACATCCCCTGTGGTGTCATTGAACGCATCCTCGGACCCCTGCAAGTCTTAGAAACGGAGTTGCGAGCGCGCAGACCACCCGGTCTCGTTACCCAGGAGCTGGTGCTGACGTGGCCGGCGCGGCCCGGGCGGTGCCACCAGGGAGCTCCCGGGCTGCCCAACTGCGCCATCCGGGGCTTTTCCCTTTTCCTTCTTCTCTTTTCTTCTCTATTTTTATTTTTCCTTCCTCTCCTGTCTTTTCTTTTCGTAGCAAGGACCTAGATAGAGGCTTGACAAGATTCAAGGATTTTCCTCCCAAGAATATTTGACCAGATTCAGGCTCAGAGGCACCAGGATGGGTCACGGTGGCACACACCTCTGCTAGGAGGCACCCGGGGTCCGGGAGAGCCGCTTTGAATGGGGACTGCCAGCTTGGTGGCTTAAGACTGTCTCCCGGTCACCGGACAGTCTTAGTAGCTACTGGCGATCATTGCCTGAGTCTGTGAATTCGCTAGAGGCTGTGGAACACTGCCCTGCTCTTCACACTAAGCTTTGCATTTCCCTTCGATACCGGGAGGGCAGGCGGGCAGCAGGAAGCGGGCCTTTTCCTTCATCGTCAAACTTCGGAAGAGTTGTTGCCCTGCCATTCTCCAGAGGTACCTGATTAGGTTATTATTATCATTATTTCTTGCTTTTTGCTTTTTGTAGTAACATGACGAACTCATGGTTTATAACATTTGCCGTGTTTGATCAGCTATGGCTGTTATTACTATTCCAGTGTTCGAACTGCCCTACGTTTGGTAAGTGGGATTCTTTAAGTGGCTCCCAAGTCCACGTACGTAAGTAATGGGCAGAGCCTGAAAGAAAAGGTCTTTATTTTGCCTTCCTGTTTTCCAGATCAGCCCTTTTGAAAAAAAAAAAATACATTTATGAAAGTAAAATTGACGTACAATAAGTGCACATATTTGAAGTGTAAGTTTGGTAAGCCTTGACACATATGTACATCTGTGAAACATTACGCCATCAAGATTAGTGATATATTTATCACCTCCAAATGTTTCGTGCCCCTTTAGTAATCCCTTCGGATTGTCCCCCCGTCCCCAACAACACTTCGTCTTCAGCGAGCCACTCATCTGTTCCCTGCCTCTATTTCTTAGCTTACGTTTTCTCGGCTTTTTGTGGAAATATGGCCATGTGGAATGTCGGGCCCTTTTGTGTGGCCTTTTTCCAGCATAATTATTTCGGGACTGATCCACATTGTTGGGAGTATCAGGCATAGTTTGTTCCTTCCTATTGCTGAGTAGTAAGTATCCCTTGCAAGGATGTGCCCCAGTTCACCTACTGGGTTGGCTAAAAAGTCTGTGGTTTTTTCCTGTGCAATAAAAGACACATTTTTCATTTCCACTAATAACTTGATTGATTCAGATATTTTGAGTATGGCTGCTACCTCCTGTGTGGAAGAATGTTGATGGTTCTCAATTAATGTCTTGATTGGATCACTATCAACTTCAACGGGTCTACCCACTTCTGACACGTTCCCTCAGTCTCAGCACCATCACACATCGCACAAATCTTTCATTGAGTTTCAGTTGTGTTTTTACCTGTCTTGAAATAATAAAGATTAATATGCTGAAAATGTTGCCTATTTTCCTCCATCTTCAATATTAAAATGGCTGCACAAAATTTCACTAATTCTGTCAAGCTTTTATTTTAAATGCATGCTGATAGGACAGCTGTCACTATACAATCTAACAAAATTGTTTTGAAGTTAAAAACAACTACGCACTACTAGAGCCATCTTACAGAAAAAGTAAACACGTTTGGCCAACCCAGTATTTACCTCCTGATAGACGCTGGGTGGTTTCCAGCTTTTGGTTATTCTAAATAAAGTTACTGTGCGCACGTGCTCTCATTTCTTTTGGGTGTTACGGGCTGAATTGTGTCCTTTCCGTTCAAATGCTGAAGCCTCAACCCTCAGTGTAGCTGAGTTTGGAGAGGCCTTCCCAGAAACCCAGCCCCATGGCATGTGGCTCCCAGCACCCAGCACTGTGACAGCCAGACGCCCAGGCCGTGGTCCTGTGTTAGCACAGCCCCAGCCGACAGAGACCTTGGGTAACTCCCAGGACTGCAATGTCGGGGTCATATGCTGGTTGGCGTATGCTAAACTTCGAAAGAAAGCGCCAGCGTTCCAAATGGTTGCATTTCATCGTCCCACGAGCCTTATGAGGTTGGATTCCTCTCTGTCCTAGCCGACATTTGGTGTGATCAATCTTCTTGATTTTAGCCATGAAATATGTATAGTGTGGTATCTCACTGGGGTTTGATTTCACATGTCCTTGATGACTAATGATGTTGAGCATCTTTTCATGAGCTTATTTGCCATCTTTACGTACTTTTTTATGAAATGTCTGTTCAATTTTTTTGCCCATTTTAAAAACCAGATTGTTTTTGTACTACTGAGTTTTGAGATTTCCTTATATATTTTGGATATAAGATGTATCACATGTATGATTTGCAAATACTTCCTCCTGGTTTATAGGTTGCATTTTTATTCTCTTAACAGTATTTTTCTGAAAGAGCAGATTTTGAAAACTTTAACAAAGTCCAATTTATCAACTTTTCCTCTTCTGAATCATGCTCTTGGTGTTGTATCTAAGTAAATTTTGCCTAACCTAAGGCCACAAAGATGTGCTCCCATTAATTAATATGAAATTTTGTATTAATCCAAAAATTAATATGAAATGTGGTCCATTGTATGTTATTTTTTGTATGTGATACAAGTGATGGGTAGAAGTTCATAGTTCTGCACATGGGTAGTCAATATTCCTGCCACACCTGTTGAAAACAGCACCTACGTCCCAATTCCTCTGTGGAGCAAATACCGAAGGTGTAGGTCTGTTTCGTACTCTCTCCTGCTCCATTGCTTTCTTTGTGTTTCTCACACCAATACCTCATTGTTTTCATTATTGTAACCTTACAATGAGTCTTGAAATCAGGTAGTGTAAGTCTTCTGATTCTTTTTTTTCAGAATTATTTTGAGTATTCTAGGTTCTTTGCATTAAAAAAAATATATTTTATTTATTAATTTTAGAGAGAGGGGAAGGGAGAGAGGCAGAGAGGGAGAGAGACATTAATGTGTGGTTGCCCTTCACCTGCCTTCAGCCACGGACCTGGCTGGAGACCTGGCTTGCAACCTGGTTGTGGGCCCTGGCTGGGAATCCAGCCAGCGACCTTTGGGTTGTCAGGCCAGTGTTTCTCCACTGAGCCACCAGCCAGGGCACATTTACATTTTAATCTTGCAACTACTTCGTCTATTTCTATACCCCAAAAAAAAGCCTGCTTGAACTTTGAGTGATGTCGTATTTAATCAACAGATCAACTTGGGAGAGAATTGAATATCTTATCATTTTGAGTCTTCCACTCCATGAGCATAGTATACTTCTCCATACATTTAAATCTTCTTTAATTTCTTTCACCAGTGTTTTAATTTTCATCGTATAGCTCCTTCACACTTCTTGTTAGATTTATCCTGAAGTGTTTCTATTTTTATGCTATTGTAGAACATTATACCCAACAGCCGCAGAGTACACATTCTTTCAAGAGATTTATCAACTTTGTTGACCTTTTCAAAGCACCGGGTCTTGGTTTCATTGATTTTCTCTATTTCTTTCTAAAATTATTGGATTTCTTTTCTTAGCAGAGTTAGTTCCTCCGCTTAAACCTTGGGTTTAATTTTATCTTTTTTCTTTAGATTCTTAAAGTAGAATTTGAAGTCATTGCTTTGAAACTTATATTCTTGGCCGTTAGAGATGCTCGGTGCAGTTCATTTCCCTCCAGGTTTTGCTTCTCATTTTCCTTCAGTTAAAAATACTATCTAATTACTTTTTCGATTTCTTCTTGATTTGTAGATTATTTAGGAGTGTGGTGTTTAGGCTACGAATACTTGGGAATTTTCTAGATATCTGTTAGTTATTCCTAATTTAACTCCATCGTGGTCAGAAAACTTACACAATTGTACGTTTATTTGAAAAAAGTTTTTTAAACTTTTTTTTTTGTTTGTTTTTGTTTTTGTTTTTGTTTTAGAGAGAAGGGGAAGGGGGAGAGGCAGAGAGGGAGAGAGATGTCAATGTATGGTTGCCTTTCACCTGCCTGCAGGTAAGGACCCCTCTGGAGACCTGGCTTGCAACCTAGTTAGGTGCCCTGACTGGGAATCGAACCAGTGACCCCTGGGATCGCAGGCCGGTGCCCCATCCACTGTGCCACCAGCCAGGGCTTATTATTGTTTAAGTCCTTTTTAATTTATCAAGACCGGTTGATGTCCTAGCATATGATCTATCTTAGTAAATGTTATGTGTGCCCTTGAGAAGAAAGTGTACTCTGCTCGTGTGGGGTGTGATGTTCTACAAATGTCAATTAGATCAAGTTGGTTGATAGCATTACTCAAGACTTCCATACCCTTCTGACACTTCTGCTTGTTCTACCAGTTAAGAATGGCTGGTTGAAATTGGTGATGACGAAAGTAGATTTATTTACTTTTTAAGTTCTATTAGTTTTCCTTCATTTATTTTGAAGCTCTGTTACTAGGTACGTAAACATTTAGGATTATTATGTTCTCCTAATCCATTGATTCTTTTATCATTGAAAAGATACATTTCATCCCTGATATTCTTTTCTCTGAAACCCACTTTGCCTGTTAGTAACATAGGCATTCCCGGTTTATTTTGATTACATCTTTTTACTTTAACCTATTTGTATTTTTATATTTAAAACACATTTCTTTCTTTTATTATTATTTTTTAAAGATTTTGTTCATTATTTTTAGAGAAAAGGGCAGGGAGGGAGGAAGAAAGGGAGAGAAACATCCATGTATGGTTGCCTTTCACCTGCCTCCAGCTACAGACCTGGCTGGGGACCTGGCTTGCAACCTGGTTATGTACCCTGGCTGGGAATTGAACTAGTGACCTTTGGGTTGTCAGGCCAGTGTTTCTCCTGAGCCACCAGCCAAGGCATGATCATTTGTGTTTGTTTGTTTTTTTTTTAAAGACTTTATTTATTATTTTTAGAGAGAAAGGAAAAGAGGGAGAGAAAGAAGGAGAGAAATATCAATGTAAGGTTGCCTTTCACCTGCCTCTAGCCATGGATCTGGCTGAAGACCTGGCTTGCAACATGGTTATGTGCCCTGGCTGGGAATCTAACCAGCGACCTTTGGATTTGCAGGTCGGCACCTTTCCACTGAGCCACCAACCAGGGCTGATCATTTGTTTTAATTCTATGTAATAAGCTTATCCTGTTAACTTAAGCATTTATTGTTTTCATTTATTATAATTATTTTACTTTATTTATTAAAAAAAAGATTTTATTATTTTTCAGAGAGAAGGGCAGGGAGGGAGGAAGAAAGGGAGAAAAGCATTGATATATGGCTGCCTTTCACCTGCCTCCAGCTGGGGACCTGGTTGGAGACCTGGCCTGCAACCTGGATGTGCGCCCTGGCTGGGGATCCAACCAGCAACACTTGGGTTCGAAGGCTGGTGCTCAGTCCACTAAGCCACACCAGCCAGGGCCTAGTATAATTATTTAAAAATATGTTTATTGTCTTTAGAGAGAGAAAAAGAGAAACATAGATGTGAGAGAGAAACAGCAATTGGTTGCCTCCCATCATGCCCAACTGGGGATTGAACCTGCAACCTAGAAATGTACCCTGACTGGGAATCCAACCCCCAGCCTTTTGGTGTACGGGATGACACTGCAACCCACTGAGCCATACTGGCCAGGCCTAATGTAATTATAGATATGAGTGGACTTAAATCTGTCATCGTGCTATTTATTTGTTTATCCATCTAGTTGTCTGTCCTTTTCTTTTTTTCCTGTCTTCTCTTTTTCTTGGATTAATTTAGTATTTTTTATTATTTCATTTAATCTCCTTTGTTGCTTCATTGCCTGTAGCTTTGTGTCATGCTTAGTTTTAGTGGCTGCTTTAGAGTTTATTGTGTACTTCTTGACCTTATCAATCTACTTTCAAGTCATATTATAGCTCTTATTATATCGTATAAGAACCTTATAATAATATACAGAGTTTTAACTTTTCTCCTTAGAGTCTTTTTGCTATTATTGGCATACATTTTATTCCTACATATATTACAGGCCCCACAATGCTTTCCTTTTTGCTGGAAACAAAATTATTTTAAAGATAAACAGGTATTTTATATTTCCCTACATATTTACTATTTTCATTATTTGTGTAGATTCTGGTCAGATATAATTTTCTTTCTACCTTAAGGACTTATATTTTTGTCTTCAATAGTCATGCACAAAAAAAAAAAAATAGTCATGCACATTTTAAAGAACATACATAATTGGAGAAAAATGGTCTTTTATGCTCACCCGATTATACACCATTTATCTTGCTTTTCCTTCATTCCTGAAGCCCCAGGTTTTCCTCTGGTATTATTACTTTTCAACCTAAAGAACAGAGCAGGTCTGTTGATGACAAATTCACTTAGTTTTTTCCATCTGTCAAGAACTTTGTTTTATCTTTATTCCTGAAGGATGTTTTTGCTGTCTGTGAAGTTCTAGGCTGGCCCTCCTTTTTGGACCGTTTTCAACATATCTCACTGTCTTTCGGCCTCCGTAGTTTCTGATGAGAAATCCATAGCAGTTTAACTTACCTTCATGCACTGCTTTGTTTATTCCCCACTGGATGGCTTGAAGGTTTTTCTTTTCTTTCTGAGGTTTTTAGAAGTTGGAATATGTCAGGGCTTGGTGTTTTTTAAATTTTGTCCTCTTTATGGCTTGCTGAGACTCTTGACTCTGTAAATTTATGCCTTTCACCAAATTTGGGCACTTTCGTCAGTGTTTCTTTCATCAGTATGTACATAATACATGTGTGTAAACATACATACACACAGGTGTGCATGTTGCTCCACTGACCAAATATTGAAGCTTTTGTTATTATCCCACGGGTCCTTCCGACCTTGTTCATTTTTGTTTCAGATTCAGTTATTTCTTTTGATCTACAGGTTCACTGAACCTTTCTTTTGTCATTTCCATTTTGTTCATGGGCTTCTCCAGTGATTTAAAAAATATTTTCAGTTCTAAAGTTTTAATTTAAACATATATAATTTCTGTTTCTCTCTTGAGACCACTTGTCCGTTTATTTCGACAGTGTTGACTTCATCTCACTGAGGATTATTACAATGGCGTAGCTGTTTAAATGTATCTGAAAATTCCAAGATCTGGGTCATTTCGGGGTTGACCTGGTTTCACTTTTCACATGGTGACTGTGTACATTCTCCTGGCTCTTTCTGTGTCGGGCAACTTCAGAATCTGCTCTATTTGTTTTCAACATCACACCATCAGATCCTGGGTCCTGTTAAAAGCCTGCAGAGATGGTGATACATTTGCCTCAACAGACACCCCCTGAGATTCTGTCCCCTGCTGCGGGTGGCGGTCCCCCTCCAGCACCACCGCGGGGCAAGGGGCTGCCGGCCAGTCCAGGCGAGGGGGGGGGGGGTGCTGGGCGCTCCGCTGCTGAAAGCTCTGGCCGCACTGCCTTGTTCCACGTGTGTAGCATAGGGACCGTCCTGGGACGCACGCCAGTTCCCACATGGAACTAGAGGGCTCCCTGCTCAGCTCTCTCCTCCTCCCGTCTGCCCAGGGCCCCACCTCCTGGCCCTCTGGCCCAGGGAGAGACCTCTCCGAGTGTCAGCTTTCGGCTCTGTCCCCGGTGTCCACACCAGGGACCCCTTTCACAGCAAAGCGGTGGACTTTGGAGGGAGGCAGGCTCCCTCCGACTGTTCTTACAGTAACGCGCGTGCCCTGTTCCTCTGTCAGACCTTCCCCTCCCGGTTTCAGGTGCTTGCGCCGCGGGCCAGAGCGGTGCCCCGGCTGGGCCGGCCGGGCGGGGAGGGCGCGGGGCTCTGCCCTGCGGGAGCCCAGCTCTCGCCCGTTGGCCAGAGACCGTATTTGTTTCAGAAGGTTTGCTGTTCGTGCCTACTGTGTGACCCTAAATTCAGTCAGTCTGTGAGCCAATGTCAGCAGCTCAAGACAAAAAATCCTCAAACACAACAAACCCCAAAACTCAAAATGCGCAAACCTAAAGCCTCGTTTACCATCCTGGGTTTTCTTCAAATTCTGGCTTCCTGTCCCTACCCACATGCTGTTTCTTTCCAGCCTTCAGGTAGTTGCTTCCTGAATTTTGTCCGGCGTTTGAGGTTGTCTGAGAGCCAGCGTGGGTTGTGTGCCCCGTCCGGGGTTAAAGCCAGATGTCCATTTGAAAAACTCGGCCTTTTTTCTTCTCTCGTATGTTTGGAACCATTTCGACTGCTACGTTCTTCTAGCTTACTCATCCTTTCTTCCTCAGCCGCGTCAGCCGTCAGCCCGGTTAGCGCACCTTTCCCCGCAGTGCCACGCATTTTGTGTTGAGAAGGGGGTCCAGGGTCTCCCACGTCTCTGCTGACCTGGGCCGGTCTCTCCGCCGCCTTCCGTGCCGTCCCAGCCGCTGCTGGACACCCGCGCTGTCACCCCGTCCCTGTGGGCTGCGCGGGCTAGTGACCGGAATCCGAGGCTGCCAGGGCCCGTGTTTCTAGGCTGCTTCCGTGGACACATCTAGGACGTGGTTTTGTTGTGACGAAAACATGCTGCATCGGTAATACTGGTGTTTCCAGTTCAAGTTTAGGATTACGGACTTGACTTGAGCTTCTTTTTTAATTCACTTCTATTGCTGTTGTATTACATCTATCCCCTTTTTCCTCCCCTCTGTCCCCCTCCCCACCCACCACTCCCCACCGGAGTCAGTCCCATTTGTTGTCCGTGTCCACGGTTCTTCTGTGCTAGTTCCTTGACTAGACTGCTTCCTTCTCTGCCTGCTTTAGCTTCTTTGCTTTTATATATTTTTTATTTCTTTTCTACTGAAAATTTTATTTCTTTCTGCCTTCACAGATTTTTTTTTTGATGTATATTGACACTAGCAATTTAATGACTAAAAACAGTTTAAGATTTCTCACAGTTCTTTTTGTCCACACAGTGTATATCTAATTAGCATTTACCATCAAATTACTGTTCATAACGTACGTTCAACTCAGGCCCTACCATTAAATGACTGCGCTTTAGCGTTTCTTAAAATAAATTCTACTTATGTGGTTAAACTGCTAGCTCAGTGCGTGGTTCAGTTCATTTGCTTAATTTTTCTTTCACATTTTAGAGACTGCATTTCAAGTCAATTTTGTTGTATAATGTTATAAAATATGTACATTGTCCTAGAGAAGGGGTTGGAAAATGATGGCTCCTGGGCCCAATCTGGCTTACATTTGCAGATGTCTGTCTCACACACACGCACACACACCTAACGGTGGCTGTGCGTGGCCCACAAACCCGAAGTGCTTACTGCTTGGCCCTTTACAGAAACTGCGTTCTGCCCCAAGCCTGTCCCGTCCGCTCCTCCGTTCCCTCCCCTCCTCTCGAGGCCTCCTCACTGCGTTCCTGGTGCAGGTTGTCTTCCCACTGGCTTCCATGTAAGCAAACACGTGCAAACATCCATGGCCTCCCTTTGTCTGCTGTCCACCTTTTCTCCTCCTCCTGCTTTTCTCCCTGAGCAGTGCACGTCCCGCCGAGGCAGCAGCAGTGGGGCGGGGGCGGGGGGCGCCTGTGTCCCGTGGCCGCCCAGCGCTCCGGAGGGGGGTGCCTGTGTCCTGTGGCCGCCCAGCGCTCCGGAGGGGGCGCCCGTGTCCCGTGGCCGCCCAGCGCTCCGGAGGGGGCGCCCGTGTCCCGTGGCTGCCCAGCGCTCTGGAGGGAGGCGCCGGCTCCTTAATGGCCCCTTCTCCATGCCGACTCCAGCTCTTCTCAATCCTGATTCTGACTGGGGTGCTGCCTGGGTGGCCCTGTGCCCTGGGGCGGTGCTGCAGGCTTAGGGCTGTCTCTCAGCTGGGCTGCATCGGCAAGGTGACAGGTCGTGTCACTGTGTCCTGGAGCCTAGTCTCTGCCCAGGGGTTGTGCCATTTCTGTCACTCAGCCCGCAGCCGTGGGCTATGGCTCATTTGATGGGACCAAATGCACTTTCTTGTACTTGACCTTTCTGTTCGCTTTCTTGCTCGACGCTTTTGTAGCTGTTGGCCACTGTCCCCTACGGTCACGAGGGAGAGTGACTTTCGCCTCCAGCAGAAGTTGCGAATATTTCTCTCATTTGTCTTTTTATTTTACTTACTTATTTACCTGTTTTCATGCCACACAACAGTATTATTATTATTAGTAGTAACATGGTTATTGTTTAGTCAGATTTACCCATCTCTTGTCTTATTGCATCTGGCCTTGGAGTCACAGCCAGGAAAGCTTCCCCCAGATCCAGGTTGTAGAGAAATTTGATCATGTTTTCTCCTATTTTTATAGTTTCCTTTTTAATACACATATCTGATCCTTTTAGAATTTACCAACGGCGCACCTTTGGTGCACATTTCCTGTGTGATGGGCCACTTTTCCCTGTGTGAATCTGAACCACAGAAAGGGGCCCTCACCTGGCCCTTCAGTGGGCCACACGCACACAGCCGTCGCCTCTGAGCATTTGAGAGACCAGCGCGGACCTTGTTGGGTGAAGGAGTTGCAACCTGGGCGAAGGGACTTGCTGGGAGCTCACAGCTCCATCCTGGGCACCGTAGCTCCTGCCAGCCAGGGAAGAGAGGTCCTTGAGCCTCTACTGCCCAGTCGCCACCGAGCCAGACGTGTCACCTCTGTTTAGCCCCAAGCCAGAGATCCTGTTGTCCCCAACTTCAGGTGTGGCAGCAGGAGCTGACAGAGGCAACATGATTGCCCGAGGCCGTGTGGCCAGTAATAGGCTCCAGGCTCCGATTCCAGGGCATCTGCCTGCCCCCAGGGAAGGGGAGGCCCCTGGCCTCGCCAGGGATGGCATGGCACTGAACACAGCCGCTCTGCCCTTTCCTCCCACCCACCGTGGTCTTGGGGCCACAGAAAATCAGGGCTCCTCTGCCTCCATGTCCTGGGCCACCCAGAGCACCGGGAGGGAGTGTCACCCTCTGGCACCTGCTGGGACTGGTGGCAGCAGCCTGGTGGGTGTCCCCTCGGCCCCAGGGCCAGCATGTGGCCACAGCCACAGGACTTAAGGTCACTGCTCTTCAAGTTGTTCCTCCATTCATTCACCCGCTGGTGTAACCATTAGGTTCCAGCCATTAGTTCCAGACAATGTGCTGCCCCTATGCTGGCCACCGTCACCCAGAAACACAGCAAGTGTCTGTCCCCAGAACCTGAGGTCCTGGGGGCCAGGCAGGAGGCCCGGGCAGTCAGGTGAGGGGCATAGGTCCCCATGGGAGTCAGAGCAGTGTTCCCCTCCCCTTGCCTTCAGGGTTGGGCGCAGAGAGCTAGCAGGGTGCTGGGGAGCAGAAGCTGGGGCTGGTGGTCAGACCCAGAGAAGGACGGGACCCTGGGCACACGGTGGGTCAGTGACTGCGCCAGGACCAGAGCCTTGTCTGCACCCCAGCCTCATGCCCTTGGAAGGGGCAGGGACCCAGGGAAGGGAGCACTGCACCCTTGGGTGGGCCACAGGGTGCCCATTAGCCAGCTTTGTCTGGCGGGCCACACAGCCAGCACATTTTCAAGGCATCAGGTGGTTTCCATCATGACTGGGCGTGTCTTGGTCACAGCTTCTGATTTCCCCAAAGCCGTAGACCTTTGGCCAAGCAGCTGCTCACCCCACAGAGGCCCCCCTGTGCCAGGAGGGTCCAGGGAGGCTCCCTCCTCGATCCAGGGATGCACCAGCTGTCAGGTTGCTATAACCCCCCAGCCAGAGGTGCGGCAAATCACGTTCCAGGCGATCATTTCAAAGGTCAGCCTTCCACCTACAGCATGTTATTGGCAGCGATCGCCCATAACATGGCTGGTTTCCCAGCCATTCGATTTTACGACGCCTTAATGAATTGGGCCATTTCCATTATTTGCAGGAAGTGTGCAGAACAGCGGTTTTCGTTCTCTTAGAAGAGTGGGTCTTGGGAGGCGGTGGTGTGTGGGTGGGGCGCACAGCCCTTTCTGGGGTGGACAGGCTGAGGACCCCAGTACCCTGCTCCTTTGGGCGTTCGTGCCACCCGTGGGTGCAGCCCCCACTGTGGTGCCGTCATGAGATGATTGATGGAAAACCCCAGCTAGTGGCTGGCATTTGATGGGTGCTAGGTGAGGGGCAGGGGCCCATCTCTTCCCTCACCCCCCACTGGGTTCATGTTTCCCGGGCACCAGCAGGAGTCAAGGTGCCGCCGTGCAGTGGGGCTGAGGTGTAAAGGCCTCAGCCTGTCCCCAGGGGCTGACAGTTGTGCAAGCACGTGAGTACCTGTGAGCAGGTGGATTTGGACCCAGTGAAGAGATGGGGCTTCCCCATCGTTCCTCCCCTGCCCCTCCTTTCCTCCCAAGTAGATCCTAAACATCACCTTGGGATGGTGCTGTTCCCGTGAGTTGGAAGGTGGTGCAAACTTATCAGAGCAGATGCGGGGGTGGTATGTCTCCTCCAGACCCTAGACTGTGGCTCCGGCTCTGGGCTTGGCCTGCCGGAGCGGCTCACCAGAGACACTGTGCCCTCCAGCCTGGCTCCTGCCTGGCTCGGGTCGAGACTCAGGGCCGCCCTGGGAGGGCAGGGTGGGCAGGCCGGCAGTTCTCCCTGCTCCACCACAAGGGTACCTTCTCTCTTTGGCCTCCACAGCACCCCTCAGGTCTCAGGGGCCCACCCAGAAGTCACCCTCCCTGGGGGCTGCTTCTGAAGAGGCTCAGAGAAGACATTTGTTGCCCACCCGCCCCCAGAACTTGTCCCTATATTTACTGCTCCGGGGACTGACCAGCAGGCACCTGTGGTGTGGGCCCCAGGAAGCAGCGGGGCAGGAGAAGCTGCATGACACCTGGCCCTGTGACCTTGGCCTCAGTGCTCCTCATCTGCAGAATGGGTCTCAAAATACCCCCTTCTAAGTTGTATTTATGGAGTGCTGCATTTAATGGGAATTTGATGTACGTATGTTTCAAAGAGGATGGTAGAAAATGACAGTCTGCAACATTTGAAAGGCTGCGTGAACTCCAGTTTTTAAAAGGTTTGTCAAGAGGGCTCAGCTGCAGGCCGAGTACGGTCAAACATTTGTGCTGTGACCGCACGGTGGCACCCTGGGGGCTGGTGTGCAGGCCCCAGGCCCTGTGCTCTGACTCAGTTTTGCCATTTCAAGTCCGGCGCCTGTGAATTTGCTGAGTGGAGGCTCCTGTTAACCCCGGTGCCGGCACCCCTGCCTGCCCGCGCCCCGCACCTGCTGCAGCAGATCCGTCTCAGAATGGCGGGCCACTGTGGTAAAGTGCTCGGAAGAAAGTGGGACATCTGCCCGGTACTTAATCACAGCAGTTGATGAGGCAGGAGGTTTTGGAATGTTGGCGGTGATGCTAAGAAATAAAAAAATGCCTTTAAAGCTAACCTGCACCCTGTGGTTCTGGCCTGATGGTTTCCAAGTACCTTTGCTCCCAGCACCAACGCGTGTGGCTGGGCATGGGGCTCCCCGTGAGGAAGTGCCACCAGGCAAGGCTGTGGGGGTGTTGCAGGGCATGTCCCTAGGGAGACAGATATTGGCCTTGTGGGCAGAGGGCCCCAAGGTCTCCCTGCACCAGCCCCCAGCCCTGGGGCATGGGCTGCTTAGCCTGGGGCACCGTGGCCCCACTGCTCACTCTCCCTGCCCGCCCCCTGCTCCGGGGCCACCAGCATGACCGGTCCCTGCTCTTGCAGGTGGTGAGAAGCTACAAGGCGACCATCCAGCAGACCTTGGACATCCTCTTCCTCCAGGAAGGCTCGGAGTTTCTGAGCAGCACAGACGCCTCCAGCCGGGACTCCGCGGACCGCACCATCATTGCCTGGGATTTCCGGAGCTCCGCCAAAATCTCCAACCAGATTTTCCACGTGAGAAACCTGTTCACATCACTTTCAGCTTCAGCCCTGGGCCGGGTCGCTTCCTGTAGGAGGAGGTTTCGTAGGCAGGCTCGTTGGAGACAGACTGGCTGCCTGCGGTCTCTAGGGGGCGGGGAGGCAGGTTCGGGCGTCCCAGCAGAGCCTTGCACAGGCTCACAGCAACCCCTCCCTGTCCTCCCACTGTCCCTGCCCAGCACAGCCACCTCACAGGCTAAGGGGTGGCAGGTGCACCCTAGTCCAGACGGACTGGTAGATGGCCCCGCAGCCTGAGACACTCCTACGCTCCCCCTGGCACCCTAGCCAGCCACCAATCCCTGCTCTTGCTGCGTCGCTTCGGCAGGGGCTGTGACTTGGGAGGTCAAGCAGAGACCCTGGGACAAGACCACCTGAATTATGGCCCTGGCGATGCCTTGCAAGCTGGGGGCCCTGGGTCCATTATTTAACCATTTGATTCTCATTTTCTTCTTAGAAAATTGAGGATGAGAATATTAATTGCCGCATAGAGTGGTTTTGAGGATTAAAAGGGTCTAGAACAGGGCTAGGCACAGGGAGTGCTCCATAAATGCATAAGCTATTTCACCATCACTGCCACTGTCATTACCATCACCATCACCACCATCACCACCATCACCACCATCACCACCACCACCACCACCATCACCATA